>CM057093.1:30956514-31251514 GCA_029959045.1 Taenioides sp. WSHXM2023
AACAATTCTTTAGACAATAGAATGTGATTTTCAACATTAAATTGCAGTACTTTCTTGTATATTCCCTTATATGTGTGTACTCCCTCATTGGTCCTGTAGGTTCCATAGTGGTCCATGGGTGTATACTAGTCTATGTGCTCTTATGCTAGTTCTGATACAGATCAACATCATTTTAAAGACATTGAGGAAAGACTCATTTCTGTTCTGTCAGTGGGACTTTTATAGTATATATAGTATAGTATACTATAGTATAGTGTATAGTATATAGTATAGTATATTTATAGTAACACCTGCTCAAATATCTGGTATCTGGTTTCAGTACTAGTTTTAGTATCGATTAGTGACTGATTTTCGATACTTTTAACAACCCTAGTGCAGACAGTAGCATATAGAAGCAGACAGGAGTATATAGGAGCAGACAGGTGCAAACAGGAGCATATACAGTGGGTACGGAAAGTATTCAGACTCCTTAAAATTTTTCACTCTTTGTTATATTGCAGCCATTTGCTAAAATCATTTAAGTTAATTTTTTTTCTCATTAATGTACACACAGCACCCCATATTAACACAGAATAACAGAGAATTGTTGACATTTTTGCATTAAAAAAGACAAACTGAAATATCACATGGTCATAAGTATTCAGAGCCTTTGCTCAGTATTTAGTAGAAGCACCTTTTGAGCTAATACAGTCATGAGTCTTTCTGGGAATGATGCAACAAGTTTTTCACACCTGGATCTGGGGATCCTCTGCCATTCCTCCTTGCAGATCCTCTCCAGTTCTGTCAGGTTGGATGGTGAACGTTGGTGGACAGCCATTTTCAGGTCTCTCCAGAGATGCTCAATTGGGTTTAAGTCAGGGCTCTGGCTGGGCCATTCAAGAACAGTCATGGAGTTGTTGTGAAGCCACTCCTTCGTTATTTTAGCCGTGTGCTTAGGGTCATTGTCTTGTTGGAAGGTGAACCTTCGGCCCAGTCTGAGGTCCTGAGCACTCTGGAGAAGGTTTTCGTCCAGGATATCCCTGTACTTGGCCGCATTCATCTTTCCTTTGATTGCAACCAGTCGTCCTGTCCCTGCAGCTGAAAAACACCCCCACAGCCTGATGCTGCCACCCCCATGCTTCACTGTTGGGACTGTATTGGACAGGTGATGAGCAGTGCCTGGTTTTCTCCACACATACCGCTTAGAATTAAGGCCAAAAAGTTCTATCTTGGTCTCATCAGACCACAAAATCTTATTTCTCACCATCTTGGAGTCCTTCAGGTGTTTTTTAGCAAACTCCATGTGGGCTTTCATGTGTCTTGCACTGAGGAGAGTTTCCGTCGGGCCACTCTGCCATAAAGCCCCGACTGGTGGAGGGCTGCAGTGATGGTTGACTTTCTACAACTTTCTCCCATCTCCCGACCGTATCTCTGGAGCTCAGCCACAGTGATCTTTGGGTTCTGCTTTACCTCTCTCACCAAGGCTCTTCTCCCCCGATTGCTCAGTTTGGCTGGACGGCCAGCTCTAGGAAGAGTTCTGGTTGTCCCAAACGTCTTCCATTTAAGGATTATGGAGGCCACTGTGCTCTTAGGAACCTTAAGTGCAGCAGAAATTTTTTTGTAACCTTGGCCAGATCTGTGCCTTGCCACAAATGTGTCTGTGAGCTCTTGACGCAGTTCCTTTGACCTCATGATTGTCATTTGCTCTGACCTGCACTGTGAGCTGTGAGCTCTTATATAGACATGTGTGTGGCTTTCCTCATCAAGTCCAATCAGTTTAATCAAACACAACTGGACTCAATGAAGGTGTAGAACATCTCAAGGATAAGCAGAACAAATGGACAGAACCTGAGTTCAATATATGAGTGTCACAGCAAAGGCTCTGAATACTTATGACCATGTGATATTTCACTTTTTCTTTTTTAATAAATCTGCAAAAATATCAACAATTCTGTGTTTTTCTGTCAATATGGGGTGCTGTGTGTACATTAATGAGAAAAAAAAAACAACTTAACAGATTTTAGCAAATGGCTGCAATATAACAAAGAGTGAAAAAATGTAAGGGGTCTGAATAATTTCTGTACCCACTGTAGGAGAAGACAGGATCATATAGAAGCAGACAGCAGCAGGCAGGAGCAGACAGGAGCATATAGGAGCAGGCAGGAGTATATAGGAGCAGACAGGTGCAGATAGGTGCAAACAGGAGCATATAGGAGAAGACAGGAGCATATAGGAGCAGGCAGGTGCAGACACAATAGCGTTCTGTGCCTAAGTGTGACCCCCGGAGCACATCTGGAGGGGGCGGAGTCCTGAGCTGACATAAGTACATCCACACTTTGTAATTACGCTCATGGTTGGGTTATTGACTCTGCAGGATAGCTTTAGCTGCTCCACTGCTCTCTTTAAGCGTTTACACTGCCACATTAAGCTTTGGAGATGTGATGGACAGAAGCTTTTGAGATGTGATGGACAGATAGAAAATCAGTGGAGCAGTCAAACATGTGGAAAAACAGCTACTCTTCATTTTTGTTCACTTTTCAAACATTATAAATACATTTGGGCAATAGAATATACTGTCTGCATAAGGGAAGTGAGGAAGAACTTTGGACAACTGCAAACTGTTTACAATGAACAAGTTCTGTTTTTCATGTTTTTAAGAGGGTCAAAATCAGGTACAGAGACTTTCAAATACACATGTAAGTAGCTTTCACTCTAAAACATCTATTACTTTAAAGTAGGTGCACTATGTAACTTTTCAGGTCTTGGGTCTGCAACCTACTTACCGCCATGGAGATGATATTGCTTTCTCTGGAATGTTCCACAGTACTAATGGGAGCATCCAGGTCAGCAAGCACATTCACAGTAACAATACATGTTTTTTCTTCTATTTTTGACCAATAGAAACACCTGTAACTGAATAAATGCATGGTAAATAATGTTAACGTCATACTGAGGAATATTCCAGACAAAGTAATAGCATTTCCATAAACACAAACAGGTGACGTCCTCCAGATCCATAGAGTACACTTTTAACAACCTATCTCCATGGAGACAAGCCATCAGCCACCAGAGCAAGTTACCGATCAGGCTCAAAACAAAACATCAGGTTGAGAATAGCCATGCTGCTAATTTGTCTATTCAAAATGCTTCACTTTGCACTGTTACCAGCAGAGGGCATCAGACACCTTAACCAAGCCAGAAAAGTTACACAGTGTACCTTTAATAATGCTGCTAATCTGTCTGCTCATCGTTGCCAGTAAAGGACAATAGACAAAAGAAACTGAAACAACAGATATTCACACACTTGATCTGAAGTATCAGAGTGAAAGGTAAAGTTAACACATACTTTTTAAAAATGTCTGGGCCAATCACTGAGAGCTATGGGGTAAAAAAAAAAAAAAAGATCAAGTCAAGTTGAAACTGATTTTTAGGTCAACTTCAGGTGATCTGTTCCACCACAGGAATGGAACTGATGACTTCTGATTACAGTCAGACATGGTGCAATCGAACACATGGTGAAGTGTCTTGCACAAGAACTTATTAAACCAATAAAACTACATAGAACACTTTGTGACTTTAATTCCCTTTCAAGTATGCATTTTCACCTTTCACAATGTCTAACTTAAAATAGAGTCTATACTTGGATAACCTTTATAAACTTCAGCTCTGTTTCTAATGGCTGGAGAGCTAACGGAGCCACATTTGGACATTAGAGTGAGTCTGGTGATGGTTTTGGAACTTAAAAAATGCACAGGAATATTTGGAGTTTTACCTGTGACGCAACAATCAATGGAATCAATCAATTTGAATGGAACATTTTTAAGGCTCAGAGAAGACGACTTTGGATTAGAATAATGAAACAAGCATGAATGAAGCAGAACACAACTCCAGGCCTGTTTTTGACAAGGGAACAACACTATAACCTGTTTAAAAGGTCAAAAAAGACGAGAACACAAGGTCACTTAGAGTAACTCTGGTTCTATGAAAGCATGGGCTTGTTCAGGCTTTGCGGATGTGCAGGGCATGATCTGGCCCCTCCCTCATTATCCCCGTCTGGTCTGGGCCCCTCCTTCACTGTCCCCCTCTGGTCCTGGCCCCTCCCTCACTGCCTCCCGCGGGCCCGTAATTAGCCGCAGGTCCACTTCACACGCTCGCCGCGACCTTTGACCCCCGGATGCTCCACCACTTCCTGTCCCCGTCTGTGGTGCGGCCGTAAAGAGGGCTTTGATCAGCAGATGTCCTCTCGGCCGGATCACATTTCCCCTGATACCACCTCCAATCATTAACAGTTCAAAACAAGAGCTAGCTAAACAAGCACTGGAACCTTTTGTCTCTTTTAGTCAGCAGAATGTCAAATATGTTTACTTAATCTATAATACATATATAGATCTGGTGGACAAATTTAATTTTTATTTCATTCATCCATTTTCAGCAAACAATATAAAAATGTATTTCAAGTATTAGATGCCGATATTGTGTTTGTCCAAAACTGAAAATTCTTTTAAAAAAATGAATGAAATGTGAAATGTAGTTCAAGTGTTCTTTCAACACCGAAAATTTGTCGTATACAAAAGTTTGAAATTTCAAATCAATGATATATTTTCAGCAATATAAAAAAATATATATTTTAATTATTATAGATAATATTTATTGGTTATTATAAACTGAAACAAACAAATAAAAATGCAAAAAAATGACAATTTCCATTTTTTTTTCCAAACACAGTGGATTATTTTTATTTCAAATATTCAAATATGATTTCATTTTCACTCACATACCTCATCACTTTGCACTTCTTCATGGACCTATGAACCAAACTCCTGAAAGTTCTTAACAAATGTTCACACAAACATCTTTACATTTAGTCAATTACTTTCAAATTCTCATTTTAAAATGTCCTTCCCAAACTGCTCTCTGGAGCTGCTTTGCACGCCGCTCTTTGATCCGCAGATGTGTAGAGCGTACGGAGCTATTAGTTGAGCTTTATACATCATCATTTGGAGTTAAGCAGACAGGGGTTAAAGGTCACCACGGGATGACCCTAAATGGTTGGATCATTGGTCATCAGTGGTCATCCTTTAACTGCGTGTCTTTAGGAGAGCGGGGGAGGGAGGGGCCGCGGAGACAGAGTGCTCTGTTTAAATGAAGTACAAAATGATATGTAAATGGAACGGGACAGGGTCATCTGTCTTCTGAGGACATGTCCCCCACGCCAGGGACACAGGGACGGGTCATTTGTTATAGTCCAAAGGAAAGATATACTGCAACTTTGAACAAAACTGTAAGACTAATATCTGAAAGTCCTTGTCAAAAAGTTGGGAGGTGACGGTGGAAATAACAGTACTAGTAGTTGATACCTTTAGTTCAGTAGAGATCGGCAATTCCAGGGCTGAAATAATCCAAATGATTCGAGTGAAGGTGTGTGGAGTTTAAAAACACAGTGGAGCACATGACCTCACAAGGTGGAACAGAGTGTTTTCAGTTTGAGAAAAGAACTCAGCCTAAATCTGCAGGGTTTGTGTGTTAAACATGTGTGAATGAAACAAAACTAAACTCCTGTTTGTGATGAGAAAACTACATTAGGACAGAGATCAGAAAACAGCATAATATGGGGTCTTTAATGTTTCTCAGATCTTATTATAAATCAATTTGGTTCTTCTGTCTCATCTTCTTTCCTCCATGCACAAAAAGGCCTATAGAGTGTATGCAGTTGACGTCACAGGTTTCCCCTGATCCACTTCCGGCGGTCCAGATCTCTGTAGGCCGCCATAGTAAACACACTGTTCAATTCTAAATTACGCGTCATAAAGTCACAAAATGCCCGAGAAATGTTGTGCCTATCAGTGTTCTCAGACAAGGGACAAAGATAAAAACATTCAGCTGTACAGGATTCCTGCTGAGTCTGATCGTGACCGCAGAAGTAGGTGGATTGCTGCGATTAGACGAGCCCATCATAAAACTGCTGACAAGCCCTGGGAACCAACCAAACACTCCAGGCTTTGTAGCAGACACTTCATATCAGGTGTGGTTTGATTTTATCTTTACAATTTTACTAGTAGGTCAATCACATTGAGTGGTTTCACATTTGTAAGCAAGAAGACTTAATTACTATTAATACAGTGGAACTATCAGATGTTGCAGTGTTTTTGTATGTTTTTGCACATAGCTATCACTTTATTGGTCTTTATTCACAAAGTTTTAACATATCATTACCTCCGCCAAGGAGATTATGTTTTCGCCTGCGTCTGTCTGTTTGTTTGTTAGTTAGTTAGCTTGTTTGTTTGTTAGTTAGCAAGATAACTCAAAAAGTTATGGACGGATCTTGATGAAATTTTCAGGAAATGTTCCTAATGGTAACTCCAACAGATGATTAAATTTTGGTGATGATCCAGAAGAAATCCTGGATTCTGGATCACTTTGAAAATTTCGTTAGCATTGTGTTAAATGGGGCTTGGCGGATGTCTGCGCTGAGTGCTTTTCTAGTGTATGTTTGTATTATTATATATTTATTTATTATTCATTTAATGGTTAATAATTAGCCGCTGTTAGGGCTGTAAAAAGGACCTGGGGCACACTGTAGGGGTCCGATATGTTCAGATTAGCAAACTTGTCCTCATATCTTTTCTTCTGATTACTATCTAGGTGATTAGTGAAGTCAGTATGAGTAAAAGACGGCTTTTTGTTGTCACTAGAGCACTGGCGGTCAGTCATGATTAGACCGTCAATATGGCGGATTGACAACTTCCTGTCACGTGACTGCATACACTCTATACAGTTTTAAAAAGTACCTCACCCCCTCTCCTCTCCTCTCTTTTCCAATAAAGTGACTGAAATGAGCTGTTTGCATTTCAGACCCGGTGAAATATGAACTTCTCTTTGCTTTGTAATTGCTGTCAGAACATTGCACCATTTTGTCACCACACAGAGAACGCGCTGATTTATAAATGCGTGTTTGATAATGTGCTTTTGTGTGGCGGCGCTCGTTTTTATGGATGTCTTCATTTGATTGGAGATTTAAACAGCCAGGGCCCATCTGTGCACCCCCGAGCTCATTATAACCCAGAGTGTGTAAAGAGGACAGATAGGTGGACTTTTAATAGTGTACTTGAACATATATATTCTATAACATAAATCAGGTTTATAGCACTAGTGGGATTTGTGCAGGTCTCACCAAATGAATGAACAGTGAAGAAATTACTAGAATGAACTTTGAATATGAAATGAATACAACATGTGAACAGCATTTGCCTATAGGATGCCTGAGACCATACGTTTTCACTGTGTTTGTGATTGCATCTTGTCCAGACAAATTCCACTGGGCGTGACTGACAGGTGGATTAACCAGTCAAAGAAACACGTGGTCCATAAGACTACACATACCAGGCTGCGATTGGACCGTCCCAAAATTGGAAGGTTGGATGCGCCGTATACAATAGTACTGATGCCTCAATCTGTGGGGTCTTGCCTATGGAAACAATGTCAGTGTGTACGTGTCTGCGAACAAGCAACCCAACAGTTCGTTCTCACATGGAAAATGATCTTGTGAGATTTTTTCCCATCTGTTTACATTTGGATTGGACTAAAAATGTTTAACTTTGCTGAGTTATTTGAAAAAAATGCAAAATTAAACATGACATAAATAAATTGTGAAGACATAACTATGAGCTTCATCAAACAAGTAGAAGGCAGGTAAGGAAGTGAGTGCTTCACTGGGTCAGGAACTGGGTACAAAAATGTAAAAAAGCTGCCAGTATAATTGCATATATACTGAGAGAGAGCCATAGAAAAATGTTTTACTTCTGCATTAGAGCGGGGCTAGGTTAACTCTTGCAAAGCTGACTTTTAGGCGCTTTGACAATTTATTTTTTTTTAAAGTTCATATTGTAAAAATACAGAAGAATCCCTACAAAATCCGACCTTTATGAAAGCTGTCGATGCCCTGTCAGCCGAACACGGGCAGTTTGATTTGCAGTACCTATGGAGCGGCCATTAATCGATCTCGCTCGCGGCGTGAGGGCGTGTGTCTTATCCCGTTCTTATCATAGATCCATGGAGAGAGCCTTGAAAAAACTGTGCTGATAGAAGGATCTGACGCACACGGACCAGGTATATAAAAGTCCTTTGTTATCAGTATTTGTCATAAAGTTCAAAATCTCGACTTGACTCATCTTGTTGGAATCTTGTCTTCTCCCATATTAGACATATCACCTACAAACTATGACCTATGACCTCTAGTCTAAAATGCACTTCTTAATCAGCATCAGTTACACATAGTACATTTTCAATAGCCACTAGTGTACTTTTCACTTTCAGTTCTTCTCAATAGACTTGTTCAGTACTAGATCTGTCTTTATACTCAGTTACACACAGTCTTTACCAGGAGTGTGATCTCCTCTGGCCTTTAACCACAGCGGACGTCCATGTGAGAGCAGAGCAGAGGAAGGAAGCCAAACTACAGAGAGCAGCCCTCCTCTGAACAGGTGATCACAGAGTTGGGAGCAGGCTAATTACTGGGGCAGAGAAAAAGGGAGGAGGAGGAGGAGGCGTGCATTAAAGGGAATGTCTCTTGCTTTTTGACTTTAAACTTTGTTTCAAACAATGGTCCAATATTTGCAGCATTTCAGGTTGGAGATTTACTGAAAAACATTGAATCTGTTGCTATTTAGAAGTCAAGGAGATCAAGAATGAGACTGAAACCACAAACCTTTTGGTTAAACTGCAACGAATACTTGACAAATGAGCCACTCTTCAGCAAGACAAGCTCAGCAAACAGTAGAAACCAGCATTCAAACTTTAATCACATGACATTAGGACTGAACCCAGAAAAAAACTATGGATTGGACCATTGTTAAAGCCACTGTATGGAACTTTTTAGCCAAAGAAAGAGCATGTTTTTTTTTGTTTGTTTGTTTGTTTTTTCATTTTGTAAATAATAAATAAATAATCCTAACGTGTATATTGAAATTATATTATGTTCCACTTCACCTTTGCTTCCAGGTGTGTCCTAAACAAAAAAAAGTAGAACTAACTAAAAATTCTGTAAGAAAACAAAAGAAAAAGAGAAAAATTTGGCAGAATCTATTCTCATAAACCTGTACTTTCAACCCAAATATGTGATGTTATTCTCCAATAGCCCCTGTGGCTGGAGTTTGAGATCTTACGCTTGAGTCCAAACACACAGAGAAGATAAAAGGTGGAGGAAGCACAGATCTGTCTTTGATGGGACATTTTTGTGGTGGTTATGATTTTTATGATGTTTATGATGGCTCCTCGTGTTCAAGCAGGATCTACGCTCCACTGGAATCTCCCACAGAAAGAGGAGGAGGAGGAGAGGAACAGACAGAGAGAAGGGGGAGAACGAGAGGAGGAGGAAGAGGAAGGCGGAAGGAGGAGGGAGAGGAGGAGGGGAAGTCTTTATCCTGAAAGCAACTTCCTGCGCGGAGTTTATCTCAAATGAAAAAATGAGGGTTAGATGGTGGACAGAAGATGGGGAGATGTTTGAAAGACAGGAGGAAGGGGAGGAGAAGGAGGAGGAGAAAGCTTTTATTTTTCTTTACTTCCTGTTCTGAGTTCATCGCAAATGAAAAAATGAGGATCAGATGGTGCACAAAAGATTGGGAGATGTTTGGAGATGTTTCTGGACAGGGCATTATGGGTTAAAAGAGAAGGTAAATACAAAATGATCTGTCAGATAGGGTTGTGATTTCCTCATTGTGGAAAACAAAATGTTTTTGTGTTATTATCTCCTACGATAGTGTTTAAGGCTGGCTATGCTTCTGTTGTAGGGAGTATTAAACCCTCTGATGACACAGGCCACGTGACAAGGTCTGAGATGGTGGTGCACTTATATTTGATTATCTAACAGTTCATATATTTAGCCTGCTATATACATTTGTGTAGTGGATTAAGCATACTCATGAACCAGACTGTTGTTGGTTCAAATCTAACCTCCGCACATACTGTCAATGAGCAAGACACTTCACCCATATGACTGCCCACTCCAGTCACAGTAATGTTTCTGTTTATGACGTAAGGATGCATTTTTGTCCTTTCTATTTACTACATGAGTATTATTATTTTAAAGTAGTACTATTACTACTATTTGTGTATTTTTACCCTGCTCTCCCACCTCTGCATTTGTGCTGTACATGTGTTATGTATTATGTATGCGCGTATGTGAAAATAAAAAGGTCATGGCAGTAAACATGGTGCTTGCCTCTACAAAAACACGCTAACATATTTGGGAATCGCACGGCACACCATGGAGGAGGTCGCCATGGGTACAGACATCCATACTGGCTATTTTTTTACTACACAAGTAATATTACTTTGAACTACTAGTACTCCTACTTAAGTACATACACCCTACTACTTCTTCTTGTGTGTTATGAAAGTGGAAAAAAAAGGTGATAAACAATATCATGGCTGCCTCACGCTAACACACGAAAAACATCCACACATATACTGTTTACTAGTAAAAGTAGAGTAATATTACTTTAAAGTACTAGTAATCTTACTCTGGTGCTACTCTACCACCTCTGCCTGTGTGTTATACATGTGTAATGATCCTGAAACAAAGGTCTTGATAACACGGTCGCTGCCTCTCCAACATGCTAACACACTAAAAACATACACACACATATGCACACACATACACGCACACACACGCGCACACACGCTTTTACAGTTGATTCGGGAACAGCGCGGCACGCCATGGGGAGGTTTGGACCGAGGAGGGAGGTGGAGGGTTGGACACGGCTCGGTGGGTTTCCGTGTTCCAGGTGAGGGTTGCCGCGGAGATTACATGGGGTTTTTACTGCCGCTCCTCCCCTCACTGCAGGTGTGTGTGTGTGTGTGTGTGTGTGTCTGTGTGTGTGCGTGTGTGTGCGTGTGTGTGTGTGTGTGTGGTGAGGGGACTCCGGGGGGATGGGGGGAAGGGGGGGGCAGCTGTACGGAGCTTGTCTCCAGGCCGTGTTTACATTGTGCGGCGTTCTTTATTGCAAAGTGTAAAAAGGGAAAAAGGGAAGGTGCAGATGGTTTATGGAAATGCCCTGACAGCACGTGGTGTGCCACAAACATAAATATGCTCCAATGGTGAAATATTGGTGTTTTTATTTGTATTTTATTTTATTTTATCACTGTGATTTATTCATTTGGTCAACATGTAAGTCAGTCTGTCAAATGTGTTTGATTTTAGCTCCTATAAAAAGTGTGTAATTGGCATGAACATCTAATGACATCATAAGGTAAAAGGGTTGGCACCTTGGAAACTAGATACTCACTTGATACTTGCAGGTATCGATACTAAACAAGTCCCAGAATGATTCTTTCCTGAATGTCTTTAGAATGATGTTGAGCTGTATCAGAACAAGTATAAGAGCACATAGACTAGTATACACCCATGGACCACTATGGAACCTACTGGACCACTGAGGATTACACACATATAAGACACATGGGAATAGAAAAGAAAGTTCTACTATTTAATGTGGAAAATGACATTCTATTGTCTAAAAAAATAACATTTTTAGATCCGTATGGACTTCAGATAGAAAATAATGACATCATAAGTGTTTTGAAATAAGCAAATGACCTTTAAACGAAGCTGGTTGTTGTTGAATGTTGCAGACTATGGCATTTAACTAATCTCTCTTGCATTTGGTTCAAGTACTGGTGTTTTGTTGCTAATAAAATACCTTAGCTAACCACAGTGCTTTCAGTTTGAGAGAAAAACTCCCAAATGGCAAGGCAAGGCAAGGCATGTTTATTTGTAAAGCACAATTAGTACACAAAGTAATTCAAAGTGCTTTACAGAATAAGAAATACATAAAAATCACAATACAAACGTATCAAAACATAAATAATCAACATAAAATGAAAAAAGAGAGAAATGAAATGAAAGAGAAGAGTGCAGAATGAAAATCTTTCAGTCATCTGCAGCTAAACAGAACCGTTTTGAGCCTGGATTTAAACAGAGTCACAGTAGAGTTTGTCTCACATGTTCAGACTGTTCCAGGTTTCAGCTGCAGAAAACTGAAACTCTGACTCCCCGTGTTTAGTCCCGATTCTGGAAACCTGCAGGAGGTCTGTCCCTGAGCTCCTCAGAATGCAGATATGTCACTAACATGTCAGAGATGTACTTTAGTGCTCGGCCATGGAGAGAAGTACACAAGCAGAGCCGCTTTAAAGTCTATTCTCTGAGCCACAGGAAGCAAGTGCAGGGTTTGTGTGTTAAACATGTGTGAATGAAACAAAACACAACTCCAGGTCTGTTTGTCATGTGAACTACATTAGAACAGATAAGAAAATAGTGTGATATGGGCCCTTTAAACCCTATGCAGTAGACAGCAGAGGAATGGTGATGAAGTGCGGCTAACATTAACTCAGCCCAAGTAAACAAACAGTGACCCCCATGACCCCTGTGTGACCCCAGCGAGACCCCGGCCCATCCATCCATCACCCGGCGGCGCAGAGTTAGCCCTGGGAGACATTCATGCTACGCTAATATAGTCCCAGCATTCACAGCGTGGAATTTGACCAATCAGAAGGAGGGAGTAAGTGACGCTAAATGGAGTGTTAAAATGGTGGAGTTAATTTAGAGTGTTAAATAATGGGAAGGCTGGAGTGGTGTTGACCTGTTGATGAATGGAGATCTAAGAGGGAAAAAGGTGAAGATAACCAGAATTACTGTTTTCTCCGACAAGAAAACATACTACTTATTTTTTTTAAATGTGATTTTCCACATTAAATGGTAGAACTTTCTTTTCTATTCCCATGTGTCCTTATATCTGTGTACTCCCTCAGTCTCTGGTAGTCGATAATATCTAAAACATCAATAACATACCACTCTTAACACAACTGCATTATGTGATAGCACTTTTTTCACTTCTATTGAAATTCATGTAAAGTTCTGACTGAACATCACCTTTGCTGGGTAGGACCATATAGAACTATTTTAGAACCTAACCTAGTCTACATCAGGACTAAAGCTGGACTAAAGTTAACTAAACTTACTAAAGATTAAATCCAAACTAACTTCAGCACAAACTCTGACCCCCACCCCCATCCACCCCAGCCTGACCCCTGATAGACATGGGCGATAAGCCCTGGTCCTTGGTTCTGGTTGGTCCTCATGAGCAGAGGAGGAAATCCCCATCATTTGTCCAGGGCCCCTGTAGTCATATGTTCAAGCTCAAGTGTTGGCCCCTGGCTGTGGTCCCTCACAGCACACTGCAGCAGGTTCACATAGAGGTGAGGACCCCCTCCTCCCTCTCCTGCTGACCCCTGCTCCTGACGTGTCTCCCTGTCGGACCCCCAGGGACACCACTGTAAACATGGAACATACACCCACATGCTCAGGTTGGACTGGCCTGTGATGGACAGGTGTTTATGGAGAGGACATTCTATGTTGCATCTTTGCCTGCTGTAAACAGATATTCTTCTATATATATTTTTAATATATGCCGTTAGCATGCTAGTTGTTTTTAGCATTACACTATCCAGTGACACTGTTGTAAAAAGTGCTTACAAACTCATAGTGGATAATTTGGATGCTAGGAATGCATTAGGAAAATGTAAACTGCATGGGCAAGACACTTCATCTTCACTGTTGTCAACTAGTGTAAAAAATAATGTTGGGCAATCCTTATTTATCAGAGCAGGACTATAACAAGACCAAACCATGTCTACATCAGGACTAAACTAAGTTCAAACCATGACCAATTTTGCCATAATTATAATCAAAAATCACAGAGATGTCACTGAACTGCTGTATGTGCCTAGAGCTTCTGAAAAGAACCAAAACAGCTTCAAAATATCAAATAAACATCAAATAAACATGTTGCTTTCTGTCCGACTTGTGTCCACAGCTTTAGTCAGTGTAAGGAGAGCTGCACTGACACAAACAGGACACACAGAGCTAAGGCTGCTCTGTGGGGGGTCTCTGAGGAGGGGTCAAGGGTCACGCAGACCTGGGAGTGACCCGCCGGGCATTCTGGGAACTCTCACTCCAAAATGACACACTCTTCTAAATCATCACACCTTTATTTTCTAATCTCCTATACCAGTTTACGTCTTAAAAATAAATTATGTATTCAATAATTGATTAAAAAAAAAATTCTGTAAGAATTTTGTTTCGATTAGTAGCATATTTGTGCTAGTTATTAAGGCCGACAATTATTTAGTTTTACTTGGGTGCGCACCAAATAAATGTCATTTATCATGGTTAGTTAAAGGAGGGCAGTATATGTCAACAAGGTATTGGATTTGTTACTTTACGAAATTACAATATTGACCATATCGTCGATAATAGCAAACAAAAATAGCCGCAAAGAATGTGATTCATAAAAAATAAATAATTTTTCAAACAAGGTTATATGGTGAGTAAGTTAATTTTAAAGTCCTTTCAATTTTTTGTGCAATATTTTAACCACAACCAAGACATATGCAGCCACTTTTTAGTATCATCTCATTTTCATAAACAAAATCATTTAAAAAGCTATTGGACAGTTCATTTTTGTTAGAGCACACAATATTAAAGAAACTGCATTTAGTCTTTACAGTTTTAAAAAGTTACTACAATCACAACTGAACCTGTGTCTCCAGAGCCTTAACCTGCAGACAGAGGACACGTCCAAGTTTTGTGTCATTCTTAGAGGCTCGTAACAGTTGTTATTGGTAAAAGTAATATTTGATTTTAGCATGTTTACCTCATATCTGGTATCTGTTAGTTAAGGTTTATGATTTTATGATAAGTGATAATTCTACAGAGACGCATGAGCAGCCAATGTAGTAAAATGGACTCTCGCTCTGACGCGCCATAATTACAAACGTGCAGATGTGTTCGCGCACGGATGAGCGCCTCTGTAGGTTCCCATCAGCACAATCAATACCAAACCCCATCCATACACATACACAGCAGGATCACGCACATATGTTTGTCATTGGGCCAATATTAACCATGCCAGGGCCCTCAGAGGTGATGGAGGGCCAAAGGAGCAGCCAGCCAGGGGTCATCCACAGATCAAAGGCCAAAAGGGGCCAAGGTCCAGGGGCCAAAGTCCGGGCGCATGCTAACAAGGACGCTTACATATTCCATTTAGGAGAGGTGAACAAAATGTGAGAATTTTTTTTTATTTATGTCACTTTTGTCGCTCTACACGACTTGTGCCTGTTTCTGCCAATAAAAGGAATCTATCATTTCCAACAAACAAGATATTCTTATTCTAGATACAATATTTGACTTACTACTTTTACTACTAGCATACGCCTAGCCTGCTACTTCAACTACTAGCCTATACCACTTCTACTAGTACTATTACAACTAATACTATGACTACTACTGCATCTAGAGTACTATTTATTTATTTATTTATTTAAAAAGGGACAATGTACATTGATAAACACCAGTAAAAAATAAAATACAAGTGTAAATGTACCGAAGTTAGCGTACAGCTAATTTACATTCGTAGTCCCTTGAACTATAACTACAACTATAACCACCACTATCACATCCACCACCACTACAACAGCTGGGATACTACTTAAAGTGAATGTATACTTGTGCATGTGACCCATCTGTATACTACTATTACTACTACTACTACCACTACTGCTATATTTTTATTTGGAAGTGAATAGAACAAAACAGAACAATAAAAACAGGTTTCATTTGTGTTTGAACCATCTATCTTCTGGTCTGAGGGTGTAGGCTTACCAACTGAATCACCATCAGAAAAAAAATAAATAAATAAAATACAACCTGGAAAAATAACTTGTAAAATGTGAAAATTTAAGGACAAATATCAATAAAATGTTGAATTAATGTTTAATTCTACATCCAAACAATATAGATGTATAATATATGTTAATTATTTCTTCACTAATTCATTTATTTTTCCTTTGTTTTGGTGCTTTGAACTACAAACGTTTCAGTCGTTCAATAATTAATCACTTCCCTTCATTAAACGTGCACACATTTCACTAATTACTCACATGTTTCTGGCAAAACTCCAAAATCCGGTCTTCCCCCAAAAGCCTCTCTGGAGATGTCCTTTTAACCAGAATCCCATCATGCATTTGGACGGAGGGGTGGGGCCGGTCTGGAAGCCACTACCGCTCCCCCAATTACAGAGCGGCTGATGGCAGATAATGCGGGAGGTTAGCGCGCGGGTTAGAGCGTTAGCCTCCGTATCCGTATCTGCGGCAGGGGCCCAGATGGAGCAGGGAGGGGCCCCGAAAACACGCAGTAAGGGCCAATTAGAGGGTCTGTATCAGCATGTGAGTGGGAGGAAGAGGGGGGAGTGAACTGTCAGGCTGAAGACACTGGGAAACGCTACAAAATGTTCTGATAACGTCTCATTAGTCAAAGCTCTTAAAGAAGACCCATTGTGCTTGTGTGTGCTCTACAGTTATTATCTAAGACACCTGAGGATCATTCTGTTATAATTCAGACATTTTAAATCTCAATATTCAACTAAAACGACTTAATAAAAGAAACAAGTGCGCTGACTTCTGTGTTAGAAAACTGTAGTATCCAATGGGAGCTGGCACCTCCGATGGATAGCTGCTCATCACACTAGTGAGAAGCAGATGTTTCAAAATTTGTACCAAAATGACTTTGCGACGCTGCTGAATCCCACATGTATCACCGATTCAGAAAATAAAACTGGAGAATGAAGTACATACAGAGCGGTGGGCGTGTACCGGGGTTGACGTCTTGAAACATGACTTAAACATGCACAAATCACTTCAAATACAACTTCAGGGGGTCAGTGAGAAGGAAACAACTATAACATGGTTAAAAGCTCTGGAAAGTCCATTTTGGTATTTGATCTGAGCTTTGTTTTAACACAATCTGACCAGAAAGACTTAGCTGGAACTACAACAGAAGAGATGATCTATGCTGTTTAACAAGTTTATTTATTTTTTTAACATATCATACTGGAAGTTGGCTTGCCTCTCCATAGACCTGACCTGCAAGTTCTGCAGTGTTATCCTTTTGTCTCCAGAGATGGATTTTGTCATACTAAACATTCCAGGCAAAGCAAAAACATCTCCACCGAAAATGTTCCATAGTGCTTCATTGTCTTAATTCAAATAAATACATTGGATCTTGACTATAGCTCTCTCTTTGACCCCATCGTCCCATTAAAATCTGACCTTCTTGAAGCTGATCCAACTTCTCGTACAGATTGCTTTCTAATGAATCCTCTTCGCTTCTATTGGACACCTGAGACTGGGCCGTAGTCTTTAATTCCTCAGCCTGTCCTCGTGAAAATCTCATCTTTTTCTATCTGCCCCTCGCACACCCACTGGCCCATAAAAGTGTCAGGCTGGGGGTGAGTCCAGGCATTCCGATCACTCAATCCTGCGCAGTGAAAGAGGAGCAGGCCTGCGGGCCATTCAAACAGATCTGATGTCAGTGCTCTCTGGTATCAGTGCGTTTGTCTTTGGCTGTAACCCAAGTCCACTTGTGCCTGAAGCCTCGGGGGGAATCTGCCATACAAATGGACCAGTGTGAAGTACAGAGTTTTATCTTCAATTCTTCGGCAAAAGTTCTAATTTGATTTAATTTGAAATATTTAAAGGGCCCTTATTACGCCGTTTCCTCATCATAAACATAACTGTTGAGTTGTGTTTTGTTTCATTCACACATGTTTAACACACAAATCCTGCGTATTTAAGATGAGTACTTCTCTCAAACACCTTACCATGTGGTAATACAGGAAGTGCTCCACTGTGCTTTTAAACTCTATACACCTTTACCAGAATCATTTGGATAATTTCAGACCTTGAATTGTCTAGACAGACTAATAATAAGTGGTTACTTAGACATGTGTGAATGAAACAAAACACAACTTCCAACTGGCTTACAGCTCACAAGAGTCAATTTTGTGTAATATACAATGTAACTGGAAGTATATTAGTCCAGTCTGCTCACACTAAGTATTATAACAGCTCATGTTTCTACCACTACTGCTTCTCTGCTATAAATCTACTAGTATACCTGCTGTTACTGCTACTCCTACTGCACTATTACTACTACCACCACCACTAATACTTTTGGTCCATCAGCAAATATATAAATACAAAAAGCTGTTAAAACAAACAACATGTACTACCATTTCTACCACTGCTACAACAACAACAACAACTACTACTACTACTACTACTACTACTTAAATGAATACAATGTGGAGGCATGGTGGGGCAGTGGTTAGTGTTCTGGCCTCACAGTGAACAGGTCATGGGCTGGCTTCTGGGGTGGCACAGGTCCTTTCTGTGTGGAATTTGCGTGTTCTCCCTGTGCCTGTGTAGGTCTCCTTCAGCTATTGTACCAGAAACATACACAAAAGGCTAATGTTCTGAAAAAGAGATTCTTTATCTCAGCGGGACTGTCCTGGGTCAATAAAGGTCAATAAAAATAAATAAAGGAAACAATATGATACACTGGGAGGGGCTTCTGCTTTTTCCTGTGAGACTGACAGATGCACAGAATGGATGGGTTTTAAAATAATAATACAAACATCTAAAATATCTACCTCCTCATCACGTTTTTCACTTTTCTCACATCACACATCTTCTACCTTCTACAAAATTCCAGCCTCAGCCTGGATCTCATCAGGAGAACAGATAAAGGGGCGGGGTCGAGGAGACAAGGAATCAATAAGGAATCCAAGCGTGTCCTTCCCCGCACGGCGATACACACTGAGGCTCCTCTTTCCCCACACTCCCAGAACGCAATGCTCTACAGCCTTTCAATCTAGTGCACACAGACGACACGGCGAGAGCACAAAGAACCAATCAAACTTGTGCTTTTCTCAGACAAACTTTGGTGACTTTTCACAATGAGTTTGGAGTGAATGAAGCTGGGGTGTGACGGCCTGAATTACAATGGGTCTGAAGGCACTTTCTCTTCAGGTGGGTACAAGGGGATGAGGAGGTTTGAACAAGTGTAGCATAAAAGTGAAATAAGAAATCCAAATGGGTGGTCGGAAACTTGAGACTGTAAGTTCACTTTGAGTCTGAAACTACTACAAATATACACTGCGACTACTGCTGCTGTACTGTAAATGTTGTATGTACATAGAGTTGTCATGATAAGTTAACTTAAAATCCAAAAATAAGACTGATTTGAGTAGTATTAGTAAAAAAAAATAAAAATGCTGTTGATGGGATGGTTTTAACTTCCTATGTCTACGGAATCATGCAGGTGATGTGGCCTCCTCCAGAAAGTGACATACCGTAGCTTTAACGTGTGATGAATGTCTTTTCTTTACCTTGCTGCTTTCTGTCACCCCCCCCACTGTCACTCTGCCTCTCCCCCTCCCTCCTCTCCCTCTCCCCTGGTCTGGGCAGCCTCGCTCGGCCCTGATGACTGCGTCCCTTGTTTGGGGATTTGTTGTGCTCCTTGCCCTCCTCAAGGGGCCCCTTCAGCCTGTCTGTCACTGGTCAAGTGTCCCCCCCCCCCCCCCCCCACCCTTGTGCCTCTGCCACAAAGCCGCTGTCAGCTCGCAGGCCACATGTGTCAAGCTGTAAGCCTTAATTTAAGACTGGGGAGCAGGGCAAGGTGGAAGTGGAGTGGAGACTGGGGCAGGGTGGAAGAGGAGTGGGGACTGGGGCAGGGTGGAAGTGGAGTGGAGACTGGGTGAGGAGTGGGGACAGGGCAGGGTGGTGAGGAGTTGAGACTGGTTCAGGGTGGGTGAGGAGGGGGGACAAGGAGTGGGCAGAGGAGTGAAAGAGGGAGCCATTGAAGGAACCGGAAAGAGCTTCGACAGTAAATGGTCTTTAGTTTGGAGAGGGGGAGGGGGCGAGGACATAAAGAACGAGTAGTAAAATAAAGTGTGGTTTGTAAAGGAACACATATTTTTTGGAGTGTCTTGTATTCTGGGGATCAAGGACAAATGTTGTTTATGTGAACCAGAACCAGAATCATCCATGCTCTCTATGTGCAGACTTGCCTCTCCACAGATGTGACCTGTAACTTGTACTGTGAATCATTCCAGGCCAATAAATTTCCATGGAGACAAAAAAGTGCACACGGTCCACCAAAAAAGTTGTAAGTGCATGTTTTTACACAGTGTGAAGTGTCTAGCCAAAGAACATAATGGCAATACATGCATGCTATAACCGCTGAGCCACGGCCGCCCCCCACTCCAGACATGTTCTCAAATGCATGGGATTCTTGTTTTAGCTTAGCAGTTCAGATTTCAGTCTTCTCTCAGATGTTCATGCCCTTGGAGTTGTTTACAATGCGCACTCTGAACAGAATACTGCTTTTTAAACGTATATCGCTAATCTTATCGCAGTATTTTCCCTCTTCCCCCTGCCCAGTTGGAAGCAGACACTGGTCACTGTGTTTGATATCGCTCCTTCTCCGTGACCCATTATCTGACAGAAGCATCACTATCTGCCCCTCTCTGGCTTCGTAAACTCAACCACCATCAAACCTGACCTTCCCAGTTTAACACAGCTGGTGATGACACATTTAACTGGTCATACGTTTTACTGTCAGTGGTCAGGGGGAGGCCGAAACGAATCACCTCTTTCACCGCTTGTGTCTGTAACGAGCTTTTAATGTAATCACAAGAGAACCTGTGTCACCAGAGCTTTAACCTGTGGACAGAGGACACATCCGAGTTTCTCATATGAAAGCTCAGAACCTCTAGAATTTCCTCCCTGAGCTGCAGAGGCTGGACTAGCACTGATTCAGGATTGGTGCAGGTGCTGAGGTTTAGGTTGTGACCATTCAGATCTGAGAGAGGACTTTTAGGTTTAAACCAACTGGATTTCAGCATTGAAACTGGCAACCTAAATAAGAGACTCATGTGTGACTCATTCTGCTTTCTAAATATCTATCTACCTCATATCTGGAGACACAATCAGAACACGTTTATTTAAAACCAAAATCTTACACAGTTCCTTTAAAACACCATACAAGTGGATTTTACATAATACGTCCCCTTTAACAATTCTTCTCTTCACACCAAAAGTGTGTGCTAAAGTGGTGGCTGGAGGGGGACAGTGGACTTCTGCCAGCTCCTACACTGGACAAGAGCTCCTCTGTTGGGCCTCTCTCACTGCTTAACGACCCAGACGCGTTAACAAAAATACAAGGCCAATAAAAACACTACAGCTGGACAATGTTCCGCGAGCCGTGCCAGGGTTCGATCGGTTTTTCGTTGGCGTTCTGAAAAGTGATGCCATTGACTGTGCCTGGTCCTGTTTGACTTTATGAGGCCGTGATGACTCGTAGTGAAGAACAAGAGCCCGTGCTGTGGCTTTATTGTCTTTTAAACACAGTTGGTATTAGATCAGGCTCTGTGTGAGGACGGGCATGGAGAGGACTTTAAAGTATCAGGTCTGTATGAAGGGTAAAGGCGGATATTATGGATAGTTCAACAGGTCTACTAACTTACTGATCCTTTTGCCAAATTTTAAAGGAACAGTGTGTAAGATTTGTATTTTTTCCTTTTTATGTTTTCCTCATTCTCAGTATAGCCATAGACATATAGACTGTATATATAAATATACAGAGCTAACCCGCTAGCCACCGAGTTTCAAATAGGAAGTCAATCAACTCCTGTGACTCCTCTCTCCATAACTGCTGCTGTCATTCTGATCTTAAATGTTTGTATTTACCTACTCTACATATCCTAGTGTTTTTATTTCACTATTTTGTGAAAATATCATTTCATGATTTGAAGATTAATAACAGAACAATCAGGCGCCTTCTTTACCTGAGGTCGCTCCATGTCAGCGGGATGGGGCGTTAACTTCAATAACCTCACTCCAGATTGGCTCTTTGGTTGCTATGATACTCGCAATGATCGGAATTTCAAATATGGAACTCGACTCCAAATTGGCCCCTATAACTGCTAGCCTGATGAGCTTCTTTGGCTGGAGTCAAACATTATGGGTGACGTCACACTCCCCTAGTTCACTTCTTTATTCAGTTAAAGATATGGACAGGCCATACCTCATGTTAAAGCTCAGAACCTCCAGAATTCCCTCCCTGAGCTGCAGAGGCTGCACTAGCACTGATTCAGGTGCAGGTGCTGGGAGCTAAAATATCAAAATATAACATGGTATGGTTATCCATAAAAGCTCTGTTTGATTTGAACTGGTCTACCGTGTATCTGGAGACACAGATCAGACATGTTTATGGTATTTTAATTTAAAATCTTACAGACAATTCCTTTCTGCCTGCCAGTATACAAAGGACTGACACTGGCTGAGTTGTAAGCAATATTTGCCCACTAATCTGGAGGTTGACAGTTGTGTACTGCCATTGTGTCCTTGGGCAATACACTCCACCCAACTTCCATACTTCCGTCAGTCTGCCAGCACTTTATTATCTTTGTGGATGTTTATAGTGGTAAGAAACAGTGCGTCCTTGTGCTAGCAGTTGGGGTGCTGAATGAATGGAGGGGGGCTATAAATAGTGCAGTGGCTAAACAGGTAGAGAAAGCCCCCAGAGCCTGTGTGCGCCAGAAGGGAGGGGTCAGCGCAGATAAACGTGCTAATTGGCTAACAGCAACCAGAGGGTAAACAAAGAGCTGCCTTGATCAGCCACTGAGGAGGAGCTGGAGCGAAACAAGCCATTTAGAGGTGATGGCTTCTGTTTGCTGTGAACTAGGGTGTGTTGAAATGATAAAACTGTTTGTTGTGAACTAAGGAATGTTGGAGATGATATACAAATAACTGCTGGATGTGAACTATGATGTGTTAAAAATGATATAGCTGCTTGTTGCAAACTAGGTTGTACTAAAAATCATAACTGCTTGTTTTGAACTGGGGTGTGTTGAAAATGATATAACTGCTTTTTGTGAACTTTGAAGTGTTGAGAATGATCTAACTGCTTGTTTTGAACTAGAGTGTGCTGAAAATTATATATATGTCTATGTTGCACAAGCAAATGATGTAATAATAATGAAATGTTTATGGTTTTAAGACATACAAACCATGGTGAAAAACTTGCATTTAAAATAGTTACACGTAGGGTCAATCAATCAACCACTTGCTAATGCTAATTTCACAAATATATATATGAAACAAAACTATAATAATGTTTCTTTCACTGGAATGTTTCACAGTCTGGCATTAAATGTATCTGTGTTTTATTGTTGTCTTAAAATACTTCCAAAAACAATTAACTGTGAACTGGCTCTCCTCCTTAGATATACTGTGGAACATTTCAGGCAGAATAATCACTCCATGGATAGAAGCTGCAACATAAATAATAATAAAACCAAAACTAATCTAATTAGAAACACTATTATAACTGTAGCATGTACACTCCAAAACGCAGAATCTGAACTATTAAAGAATTAAAAAAAACAGATCACAATGCCTACTTTCTCTTTAAATCTAACAAGACTAAATTTAGCCATAGTTTAGCGTGTAAAAGTGTTAGCGCATTAGCAGTTAGCGGCCGTCAGCGTGGCCCCAGACAGCGTGGAGCCAGTGTCCTCTGCTAGCCTCTGCATTAGCGCTTCATCCTATGGCCCATTACTTCCACTGTCTGTGCCGGGCGACGTTTTCAAAGAGCCAGGGCTGTTCTGTAATAGTTTCCAGAGCCTGGAAAAATACTCGCAGTAGCAGTAGTCACCACCAAGTACAAAAAGACAGGCCAATTTTGTACCAGACTCCTGTTTTAGACTGCTGGTTAAACGCTCCCGCAGCAGTTCGGTAGGTAGCACTGGGCACGAGATGTGAAGTCGAAAATCAGCCTTAGTGTGTCTTGACGTCGTTAGCAAACTTTTTTTTTCTTTTTTTCTCAGACTTGAAGGTGCACTGTGTAACTCTTCTGGTCGAGGGTCTGTCACCATCTTCTCTCAGTGGAGATGTTGCCTAGAACCTTCCACAGTATTGCATTACACTAATTTATCTCTACAAAGACAGGGGTTGATGCCACAGGGCCAAGTTACATATCAAACCTGTGTAGAGACGAGCCCACTCATTGTAAAAATGCAAGTTTTTAATCAATAAAAACCCTTGTTATTGAGTGAATGCAAGATGCCATACCAGAAAATCGCAGAGCAAGCAACAACATCTCCATGGAGACAAGCAGATGGTGTACCCTTCACCAGAAAAGTTACACAATGTACCTTTTTAATATTGCAAATTTCCTTCACAAACTGTATTTATTTGTACAGTTAACAATTCAAAATGCCAACTGCACATTCATACATACATGCAAGGTGAGTGAAGTGTCTTGCTCAAGGAAACAACAATATATACAACAGTCAAATCTGGGCTTGAACCAGCAAACTTGAGTATTTACTTATTTATTAAGTCCCACTTATAATCCAGACTCTAATTCTCACACCACATTCATACACATAGCCAAGGTGAGTGAAGCGTCTTGCTCAAGGAAACAATAATATTTGATAGGTTTCCTTGAGCAGTCAAACCTGGAATCGAACCAGCAACCTTGGGTATTTTCTTATTTATTTAGTATTGCTTATCATTTATAATCCAGTTGCTCATTCTCACACCACATTCATGCATATAGGCAATGTGAGTGAAGTGTCTTGCCCAAGGAAACAACAACAATATGCACTGGTCGGACCTGGGACTGAACCACACACCCTCAGGTTGGTGGACAAACACTCCGAGCCACAGCAACCCAATTTTATTTTAGTTTACTTTGTTTAATTTTTAAGCTCAAATTGTGTTTTTAATTCCAAAATCAACTCAACAACTTCATTGATTGGGGAAAAAAAGTGAAATTACTTTTTATTTGTTATTTTTATTTTTTATTTTTTCAGTGAAATTCTTGATGACTTTTCTTTGACTGTACTGAAACTACTTTAACTGTTTCCCTTCTGTGTCTGATGTAAGCGCCACTGGGCACGAAAACGTACGAATTGAAAAATTGCCTTGATTCTAATACATTTCAACAGTTAGCATTTAGCCGCCATTTTAGTGATTTCACATTTCATTACTTCCCCAAAGCATCATAAAAATAACACTTTTTTGTGGTTTACACTCCGTGATTATCCCGTATTTTCATGCCTGGACTGGAACAAATTCTCACACCTAATTATGCTATGCTAGCTGCCAGATATGTTCTTAGCTCTCCTCCCTTGTGCCGTTTTTATCCATGTTTAACCAAAAGACCTCCCAGGGCACCGTAATTAAGCGCTAATTTTACCCAAGGTTGCTAAGTTTATTTATTAATTCGCTAATGCAGTTTGTAATCGGCTAATTGCGCTGTTTGACTTTGCGGCTATCGACCTCCACGCCCCGCACTGCTGCTATTGTACTCTAATGCTAAAGTGCGGTGATACATGAAGGTCTGAGCCAAGCCGTGTAGACCACCGCTGGTTCCTCTGGGCCGGGGCAGCTCTCCTGAGATGGTGAGGTGAGATGTAATCAGGCCACAACTTAAGCGCTAACATTCTAGCTCTGCTCCATTTACCGTGGAGGTTAGCAGTTACTGTGGCCATGATGAAAAAGAGCAGACAGTCGATAAAGGTGAGAGTGGTTTGTAACTGGAAGGTTGATGGTTCAGATCCAGGCTCTAGACAGTTCATACAGTTGTTGTGTCCTTGGGCAAGATACTTCACTCAGGCTGCTCATATGATTGTAATTTGAGAGAGAATAATTAGTGTTTGGTGATGCCAATTGGAAGCCTTTTTTTTCACTCAGCCTCGGCAAATAATTCATTAATATAATCAATAATATATTTTTGTAATTATTGTACATATGTAAACAGGGTTAGGGTAAACAAAAGGAACAACATTTCCATGGGAACAAGCAGGAGAATACATTCCCCTATGCCAAATAAAAGTCAGGTTTGTGGAGATACAAGCCCGCTCAAGGTAAGGAGGCATGGTTTCCTTCGTTTTTCAGTGCAACCAGAATGAAAAAGTCTATTCAGCTTATTCCGGCAGTTACTGTGGGCGCTGCCGTCATCATTCGGGTTGTATTATTTTGTATGGGGCGATCTTGACAGTAAATAAGTTCAGTACAGACAATAAAGCCAGTTTAAGGCCTCCAAAGAATCAGTGCAGTGTGACTTGGTGGTGCACATGAACACTGAACATTTTACACAAATGAACCAACTTTATGTGATATTTTAGATGCAAAACATTTCCCAAATTCTCCATTGACACAAATTGAATAGTTGTTTAATAGGAAAAGCGCTATTTAGGAGCATTTAAGAGACAAAAGTGAGCGGGCAGAATAAGGTGGATATTTTAGTCTACATTTTGTCTTTGAAAACAAAATGGTAAAATTATATATATATTTTTTAATTTACATTCTTATAAGGATAGCTCTATTTTTATTTCTTCTTTCTATTTCTTGTAGTGGACAATTGTTTGTAACGGAAATGCTTTACCTGTCGAGGATGAATAACAAGTATGATGATAATTTAATTGCTCTCAAAACAAAACAGTTACTCTCCCCTCACCAGCCCCTGTGCTCCTTCTCTCAGACCCCCTGTAGGCCTCCTCTCCTCCGCTCATATCATGTCTCTCCCTGGGCTGGGGTCTTGTCCTGGGGCGGGGTGAGGCTTTAATCCTCTCATTAGCTCCCCCTAGTGCCCCTCCTCACCCCCCCAGAGCCTCCTCCAGTGCAGGGCGCAGGTGGAAGGGTGGCACTGCAGATTCCGCCCTCCCTCTTCCACCTCCCCAGTGCACCGCTGTCAGCACGGGTCCCCCTCTCATTACTGTAACAGATGGATGTGTGTGTGTCCAGACTACTACTACTACTGGGCGGATGCATGTGCACGTTTTGTACCCCTTTTAGTACCAGGATGTTGTCTCGTCCCTGTCTGTTTAATAAAGACGCATTGTGATTGGCTGGTTCCACTGTCACTCAAGTCTAATTGCCCATTTGTAACATAATGATTTCTGCTTTATCTTATTGGTGGTTATTTTATAGAATTGGGGTTGTTCAAAAATTGATACCTTGATACTAATATTTGAATCTAAAATCAGAATCAACAGTGAAAAAATACAAAATGGCTTTTCATGAACAGTTTTACAACGGTTTGGCACTATGATTTTAAGTTGTGTTGAAAATGACGCAATATTGTCTATACAGAGTGATTTTAATATCATGGGGTTATCAAAATGTGTATCAACTGAATTGCCGTTGCGTCCTTTGGCATGACACTTCGCCTGTGTGTGAGTGCAGTGTGTGAATATGTGAAAAGTGATGGAGGTCAAAGATACCGTTTCTTTAAGTGTCCAAAAGTAGCAGTATTAGTACTTTTAAGACTGAAATATGAAGTACAGAGAAGTCATGTAAAAAGTACTCCTAGAAAACCTACTTCAAACTATTGATACTTTGCAGCTGGGGGTGTGAAGCTAACTGAAGGTATTACGCTGTCTGAGGATCTGTTGATCTTTATTTTAACACAATTTGACCAGAAAGACTTCACTTAACTGGATCTACAAGATGATTTGTGCTTTAAAATTACAGTCACAAGCTAGCTAGCATTAGTCACTCTCACGTTTTTGTTGAAAATCAAACTCCTAAACAGGACCATGAATGCTCGTATCGATCACAGGCTTCTGAAAATGTACCGTTTAAACCCATTTTCAGACAGATCTTAAAACTTTTTTGACAGTGTCTGCTATTGTGTGCATGGTAACTGCTGAACATTCAGATACAGATCCATGTACCCCCAGTGTGATGTTACTGCAAAGTATATGTATTTTAGCATTAGCATAACTTTGCAATGATGTGAAGTCCTATATTACATAAATGAAATACTTGGCCAGAACTGAAACTGTCAGCTCATGAAATAAAAAAAAAGTTCTTTGTAAATAAGAGCTTGTGAAGGGAAATATGACTGAATAGTGTGTGGCGTTTGGATGTGTTGGCGTGACGAAGCGCAGACACCAGAACTGTTTGAGAGCGTGCATGTCAGTACAGACAGTGGGCTGGTACTAAAGGGTTAAATATAACTCCTGTTTACCAAAACCTAAGTCCGCTTTCCACTTGCTCCTCAGACTACTGCATAAATACTCTCAGTAGTTCATGTTCTATTGGAGGTTTTATTGGGGTATTTTTTAGACGGACAACAGGCCACCCACAATGTGAACGTGACGTCTAGCCTGGACAAACAAAGTACAGAGCTAAGAAAAGACAAATTGGCTATTTTTAACCTGTTTTCAAGAAAAACTGATACTTTGCAGAGGGTGTACTTCATGTATTTCTATGGCGGAGTCTTCAGCAGTTAATATGGGGACACAATCCACACATTCGCAAACACTGCCAAATATGTTTTTAGATTGTCTATGAAATTCAAGAAAAAATACTAAATGGATTTAAACAGCACATTTTCATGAGCCTGTGATCATGGTCCTGTTAAGGTGTTTGATTTTTAACAAAAAGGTGAGAGTAGTTCCAGCTAAGTCAATTCTTTATGGTCAGATTGTGTTAAAATAAAGCTCAGATTAAAATCTAATTCAAGTAACACTGCTTCAGACAGAGTAGTGCTTCAGTTAGCAGCACCACCCCAGAGAATGTTGATGACTGCAATCTGCTATCTGACAGTTAAACAGCAAACTCCACTTGAGGATTCTGACCTGTCTCCAGCTCAGGTTCAACGATATAATAGAGAATTGACCATGCTGTGTCGTCTAATCTATTGAATTCATTCGATATAAATGGTTTACACGTTTTCTATGAGCGAGTTAAAATCATCCCTTCAGCAATGCTTCCTTCAAAGTTTAGATTTCTTTGTGGGAAGGAAAAGGAAGGAGTGTTTGAACAAAATCTGTTTGACATGCAAATAACTTGCAAAACAGTGTTTTTCAGAAGATTTAAAAAACATCCTTTCTCACAAATTTGATATTTTGCTACTTTATTCTGCCAAATCAAACAGTTTCCTTAGTGATTCAGTAAGAGTTCACATTTTTACAGTGTTGCCAGATTGGGTTTAGTGATTTCCGCCCAATTGCTTTTGAAAACCCGCTCTTTTAAGCAAAAAACCGCCCAACAACATTTTGTCACAGAAAACTTTTAATGAACATGTTGTAACGTCATCTATGGGATTACGAAAACATGTTATGTAAACTTTGGTAAAATGTAGAACAGCGTTTTCATCATGCATAAAAATGTCATCAATGGTAGGCTATAGCCTAGGCTACTGCAAGAACAGCCGGCAAACCCATAGACCTGCCTACTCATACATCGAAGAACTGAATCTCTGCAACAGCTGCTGAGGAGGTCTGAGCGTAGCGGACGTCCATTCATTTCTGCACAGGCCAGAGCGCAACCTCCATAAGACTGGACAGGAGTGAAAGTCCCATACGGTTCCTCACGTTATCTTTCAAGAGTGCCACTTGGGAAAATACTCTCTCTACGTGGGCGTTGGATATTGGCAGAGACAGCAATCTGATGGCACCCAGTGCAAGTTCTTTAAAACATGTATTGCCCGCAGCGTCTTTGAAAGTTTCAGTCTCCATCCAAACCGTGTCAATGGCCTGGTCACTTGAGAAGCCAGCTGATGCAACATTTCTCCGCTGACAGTCCAAGGTGTCAACGGAGCATGTAAAAAACTCCATCGGCAACTCTCTGACCCTTGCTGTTTATGGTGGACATCACTGACTTAGGGGAGAGCAGCTCCATTTTCTGTAGCATAGCCAGTGATTCGATTAAACACATTTGATATTGCACCAACACTTTTTTGATAAAAGCCAAGCACTGCACAAAGATTATTTCCTTTATTTCAGTGGTCAGTGTGCTCGTGCTGAGCTCATCTTGAAATGTGGTGCCCAAGTCTGCGTCTTGAGCGGAGATGTACTGTATATCCAATGAATGACAGACTCACCTTATAAGTTTTAGATCGGGCAGTGTTTCTTTGAGCAAAGTGTACACAGAGTGTTTTTTTCCTACCATAACACTCGCTCCATCTGTGGCGATCCCCAACACGCACGAAGGTAAGTATCACATCTGTGATGGCCCTGGCATTTGCACTAGTCAATTCAACTAATCCCAGGTAAGAGCTGATGAATTTGCCATGTTTAATTGACTGGTATTTAATGCATATGGACAGCAGTTTATTGACAGATATATCAGTGGTCTCATCCAAGTAGAGGGAGAATGACTGATAGCACTCTTTATCTCACATCTAAAGTAAGGGGCCAGCACTGATTTTAGTATGGCTGTGCACTTGGTGCGGTGCATTTTGAATTCTCCAAATTCCTCTTCTAGGATATCGGACAGGTCATCCACGGCATTGATTGACGTGTGACAGGCCACGTATGTTGCAATTTGAAGTTCCCTGCTCTTCTGATCATTCGTGATGTCGCCCTCTCCAGAGCTTCTTGGCCTAGTGAACGACCTAATGCTAACATTCACATTCGAGAGACAGTTAGCCTTGTGGCTCTTTGTTTTGGCGTGATCTTTAAGGTTTCTTAGTTGAGCTCGTATCTCGCTCTAGCACTTGCACCGTGCCTTGGACTGATCTTGTGGGACAGGTGCAATCCATGCTTTTAAAGCTTCATCAGCCTCCCACTCCTTTCTGTAGTGCTTTTTATATTTCCCCCACTTCGACATTGTGCAAAAAAATTCTGTCTAGCTTTTAAAAAACGGTAGCTTGGCAGTTGGCACATAGCCTTTTAAACATTCAGATAATTTTTTGTCTGACATGCGCCTATTCCGCTGCCCCCCGTCTTGCTGGCCATTTCTGCAGCCGGGTGTGATCGGAAATAAATTGGAACAACATTTATTTGATTTATTTGTTGAATGAAATGTATGATTGGTGTGAAAACAAAAACTGCCTAAACTTGCTGAAAGCAGCCCAAATATTATCTGCCCGCCTAAGGCTTCCCCTCCTCGCCCGACGTAGTCAAAAGAAGCTCAATCTGGGAACACTGCATTCTTACTAAATTCCACCACGAAGTTAAAACCTCCAATTTGATTTTGAATAGAATTGTATTTTTGAGCTCCTCTTACTGGCAATTTTTATTTTATTTATTTTAATTTTGGTCAAATTATATACTTTTTTTTTTTTTTTTTACAATTTCAAACCTCTCCAATCCTCACCCTCAAAATTTCACAAGTAACATTTTTAGCATTCTGATATACATTGAATCTAAATTTTTGATCAGTCTATGAAACCTTCGTCTTGAATCGGGTCAGATAAGACGTTATGTATGACTCCTGGACCTACAGGGCTGAGGGGAGATTGGGTCTGGGACCGTTCCGCTGACAGCTGCTGCCTGCGGGGCATTTGCAGAGGGCACATGCCTCTCAGGACACTGGGGCACCATTTGGCTCCTTCTATTTCTGTTCCCAAACATTTAGTGAACAGTGATGGACTTCTTCAAGCCGAGTCTGTAAACAGTACCAGGATTTATTCTTGCACAATGGTATCTGTTGGTGCTATAGTTGTACTTCTGCCTCACAGCAAGAAGGTCCCAATTTAATGCCCTGACCATGTCTGTTTTCAGTGTTGAGTTTGGATGTTCCACTTGTCTCTAGAATGTACAACTAACAATATCAACTCCTGGGGCTTGGACAACATTGACTATTGCCTCAATCAAACTGTAGTCTTTCATTACAATTAATGAAATGAATGAAAGTTACACAGTACACCTTATTAATATATGATCAGATTATCATATCAAATATCCAGAAATATGCTTTTGTCAATATGGGATTATCAAATAATGATGCCACTTCTGGGTCCATTACCGGCAACTTCACAGCTCGTTTTGTTTTTTTTTGCTTTATTTTTTATGCCACAAGGTGAGGTGAAGAAACAATGACCTTACCACCAAATGTAATCTCGTAATGACACAACAGTGCATTGGATCAGTGCTACTCACCCCTAACTAGAGCTGGGCGATATGGCCTAAAAATAAAATCTCAGATTTTTTTTACAAAAAATCCGATTTCCGATTTTAATCGATTTTTCTCTGCCCTACTCAAAAGCAAATAACAGATGACAAATAAATGGCTTAAAACAAGTTTTAACTTTATTCTTTTTTTTAACTTTAGGGTTAAAGTGCAATCTTACAAGCAAAAAACATACTTGTAAGTGAAATGGCAGACCAGGCCATTGTAAACACTTTTAGAAAGCTTTGATCATATTGCTGCCGCTGTCTGTTGTCATGCAGATGAGTCGGTCTTCTGCAAGGTTCCACGAAGTGAAAGCATCTTTCAATCCTTGCGCGATTAATCCCCCGTTGTGATCCTCGGGAAAATACACTGTTTGCAGACAAACGTTTCGCATCGCCCAGCTACTATTAACAAAATGTACCGTTAAACTCAAGTAGGGCTGCATCGTTCGGCTGGACCACAGGTCAGTCGTAGCAGAAAAATACAACACCTCCTCCGCTCCGCGCTCCGCTAACTTACCCGTGTAGAGCGTTGCAGCGCATTAGTTCCGCTTTTGACGCTCGCGTGTAAAAAATAATACTATAATTTAAAAAAATCATAATAAAAAAAAAAATCATTTATCATTTTCATAAAAACACATCGTTCTGAACTGTAAATTCGAATTAATCGATTGAATCGATACATCGCGCACATCTACCCCTAACGCTTCTTACCTCAGCCTCATACACCTCAGACCCCTGTTAGCACAACTACAATCCCTTTTGTAATGTGAGATGTTTTGTGGATACAAGAAAAAAGAAGACATTGTAAACACTGTTTTCAATCATCTGATGCATCTTGGACCTGAAGTGACATCACACCTAACAATACACCCTCACTTCAAATTATCCAATTTGGACAAGTTTTCAAAACATAAACATGAATGGCAATGCATTTAAAAACCTTTTGTCAATCTTCTAAAATAGATGATATCCATTTGGAGTCGTATAGTCTGTTGAGGAAGAACCGCTTGACTTTTCTTCCAGCTCTGGGTTCATCCTGGTTTCTGTTGGTTCCTCTTTCATCTTATCCTCCTCTTCTCTACCTCCTTCCTCTCTTCAGGTCTGCTCAGCGTCTGCTCAGAGTTGTGTCACATGTAATTTACGTTTCTACCTAAACTTTTCTCAAACAACCTGGACTTTCTCAGAGTTCAGTTTATACGTCAGCGCCTGGCACTGTCCCTGGGGATGCTCAGGATCTCCTGCTCTTTCTCCAGCCAGCCCTGTCCAAACCAGGACCTCATCAGATGTTACAATCCAGATTGATTTGACAGCAGAGGAGGCACAGTATAGTTGAGTGGAATTCTTCAGGCTAAGATCAAAAAGATGGATTGAAATTTAAAAGACGTATTTAAATTGCCAAAACACAATCTAGAAGTTGAACCATGGACATGTTTGAGTAATCCTTGTTTATTAGACTGTCTACATTTCCAAAGCTCAAAATGCACAACCTTGTGATGTCATGTAGTGACAGTTTTCAAGTTGACAGGTACCTTCTAATGAAGTGTACGGAGTTTAAAAACACAGTGGAATATTTCCTGTTTAGGAGCAGGGTTTGTGAGTTAAACATGTGTGAATGAAACAAAACAGAACTCCAGGTCTGTTTGTGACGAGGAAACAACATTAGAACAGAGATCAGGAAATAGCCTAATATGGGCCCTTTAATATTACAGATTTTGTCAATGTAAAGGTGCAATATGTAACTTTTCTGATGGAAGGTTCGCCAACTGCTTGTGTCTGTGGAGATGTTTTGTGGTCTTTGCCTAGAATGTTCCACAGTATGGCATTATACTTGTCTATGGAAAAGAGCAGGTGATGCTGCTACGTCTAAGTCAAATCTGTGGAGAGGCGAGCTCGTTCACGGATTTTTGAGCAATAATAACACTCATAATTGAAGTAATGCAAGAAAATAGAGTTAAAGTCATACAGTGAAACATTCCAAGGAAAGCAAAAACATCTCCATGGAGAGAGAGAGAGAGAGAGAGAGAGAGAGAGAGAGAGAGAGAGAGAGAGAGAGAGAGAGACAGAGAGAGAGAGAGAGAGAGAGAGAGAGAGAGAGAGAAAAATTGACAGAAAAAAAGAACACATTACAATTAGACAAATATTTCCATAAGCATTGGGCCTCAGTAGAGCGTCCCTGGCAGCGAAACAAGCGCTCCCTTTGTGAGTGAGGCGACGTGCTGATGGATCACTACTGTACGTGTTGACAGGGGGATAGCAGGACCCCAAACAAGCTAGTGACCCCGAACCAGCAGTCAAACACAGGACGGGGGAGGGCATCTGGGCTAAAGACACTGTCCAAACACACAGGAGAAAGCACCTGTCCTGCTCAGAGAGAGGAGGGGGAGGGCATCTGGGCTAAAAACAATGGTCTGTGTGAACATACTGGAGATGCCTGCTGCATTCCACCGCTTGTGTGTTCCTCCCACAGCCAGTCATAAAGAACAGTTTGGGATTCAAGGCTAAGAGTGTTTCAGAATGATGCACTGTTAAAGCTGCACTGTGTCACTTTTCACTACCTGTTTGTGTGAACGGAAATGTGAGTGCTGTGCTCGTAGTGTTCCCAGTATGACATTAAATGTATCTATCTCCATGAGACAAGCATATAAAACAATGCATGTTTATAAGGTGTGTGTGTGTGTTTTTTTTTTTTTGTTTTTTGTTTTTTTTCCCAGTATAAAAACACGAGTAATTGTTGCCTGGCACATCTAGACTGATATCTCTGCTGTGAATTTACAGGACATGCACTGGGACTTTAGTTACTGCTCAAAGTTCATTTTGCTTTGGTGATACATCATATTTACATATGTACTTCCTTGTACAGGGCATCAGGATATTACGCTAATAATCTAAGCCAAACATGCACAATAATAGTACTAAGCTCCAGAGCCTATGCTCTATTCAAACATGAGGCAGGTCAGGCCTTGCTCTCCACTCAACATGGATTCTATTTTATTGTTCAAACATTTACATTTTGTTTGCTGAGCATCTGTTAAACTTCTAGAAAGCCTCCTATTGTCCAACCGGGCCATCTGTTTTTACTCTTTAAATGTCCTGTGTGCTCTGACAGACAGATGTCAGCACGCAGCTGCACAAATCAGGACTATTGTTTGAGCTCAAGACTTCGGTTGGCGAGGGGAAAAAAGACTTGATTGCCTGCTCCGCTAAACCAATACTGCACATGCTAGTTTAGTGTTTTTCTTGCTACCAGCGCGGTTTGGGTTGCGATGTTTTGGCTTGTTCAACATGTCCTGGTATTTTTAAACTGTACCAGAGTTTTTTCACGTATTTGAGCAAAATGTGTCTTGCCCCAACAGAAACACTGTATAAGCAGCTCTTGTGTGCTGTCTGCATCTAATTGTAAAGCAATTTTATTATCAGAGAATCAGTACAACAATCAGTTGTTAGTGTTAGAACAAACCTCTGCTCTGGCCTCTGAAAGTCGTAAAAAGTCCTTAAAAACTCCTTGCAGTGAATAATAAGAATGCTGAGAATGCATCAAGTAAGTGAGGAAAAACTTTGGACCTCTGCAAACTTTTTAAGATGAACTAGGTCTGTTTTTCACATTTTAAAGACAGGACAAATCAGGTAGATTGTCTTTAAATTGCGAGTGCTCCAGTAACGCACGGGTTGCTTCATATGATAGCTCAAAATGTAGAAATATGGAAAAGGACATACGTTCCCAGGATTGTGTTCCAGGAAAGTGTCTGGGAGCATATGCATGTTTACGGTGTGGGGCTTTGAGGTTGAGGAGAGCACATTTTGGCAGGACTAGCACAGTTCAACATGTGAGGAAGACTCCGGTTGAGAAACGCTGTGAAGATTAGTTGCTTCCTGGATGTTACGCTAGCAGTGCAGTGATGTAGTGGTTTAAGTATCGTACTGGTTAATAAAAGGTTTCCGGTTTAATTTTACCTGTGCACTGTCCCTGAAAACTACAAGCACAGTAAAAGGGATTCAGCTGAAAAACATCAATCAAAATAATTTCTCACAGAGGGAAAAACTGTTTAAAAGAGGCTATAAACAATAGCTTTTAGCGTCAAATTAGAAATGCAGCTGAGAAGAGGCAGTTTAATTGGAATAAGATGGACCAAAGCGTGTGGATTTTGAACACAAAAGAACACTTCCTAGATTACCACCTGGCAACATCAGAAGGTGTTGCATTGTTGGACTTCGGAGAGGACTTTCCATGTAGTTATAAAAAAACTAAAAAATAAATAAATATAATATTCAAAACCCAGATGTGCGGTTTTCTTAGATACAAAAGAACACATTCAGTAATATAACATCTTCGTCTCTTAACATTGTCTTCGATAGCGTCTGACCTGTTTTCCCCAAACCCCCATCCATCTCCATTTCATTTCCTCTTAAGTATGTTAACTGCTGCTATGTTTGTTGTAGCTCCGTCATACCCGAAACCAGGGGACAGATCTGCGCGGGGCCCCGTGGTGTTGACGCGCAGGTTAGCCGGGCCCTGGCTCTCCTCCTCTCCCTGACCTCCCTCTCTCTCGCCTCCCCTCCTTCATCAGTCTATCATCGCTGCACTTAGGCCGGACCCCCGCCATGACAGCTGCCCTTTCGTCAAATATGGCCCCTCACGTCCAGTGGGGAGTGCTGACAACGGCGAGGATGGATGAGGTTAGCTGCCAGCGCTAAGGGACGCTAGCTAAGAAGCACCAACACTAAGGGACGCTAGCTAAGAGGCACCAACACTAAGGGACACTAGCTAAGAGGCACCAACACTAAGGGACGCTAGCTAAGAGGAGTCAACACTAAGGGACGCTAGCTAAGAGGAGTCAACACTAAGGGACGCTAGCTAAGAGGAGTCAACACTAAGGGACGCTAGCTAAGAGGCACCAACACTAAGGGACGCTAGCTAAGAGGAGTCAACACTAAGGGACGCTACCTATGAGGAGTCAACACTAAGGGACGCTAGCTAAGAGGTACCAACACTAAGGGACACTACCTAAGAGGCACCAACACTAAGGGACGCTATCTAAGAGGAGTCAACACTAAGGGACGCTAGCTAAGAAGCACCAACACTAAGGGACGCTAGCTAAGAGGAGTCAACACTAAGGGACGCTAGCTAAGAGGAGTCAACACTAAGGGACGCTAGCTAAGAAGCACCAACACTAAGGGACGCTAGCTAAGAGGAGTCAACACTAAGGGACGCTAGCTAAGAGGAGTCAACACTAAGGGACGCTAGCTAAGAGGAGTCAACACTAAGGGACGCTAGCTAAGAGGAGTCAACACTAACGGACGCTAGCTAAGAGGAGTCAACACTAAGGGACGCTAGCTAAGAGGAGTCAACACTAAGGGACGCTAGCTAAGAGGGGCAAAAAACTAAGAGGGGCCAACGCTAAGGGATGCTCGCTATGAAAAAAAAAAAATTACAATAATTTGTGTCGTAATTAAAATTTACCCAAAAATTTACTTGAGCAAAAACAAGATATTTTGATTTTCAAATTTGTCAAAAAAGTTTTTTTCCTTTTTGTTACCAACTGCAATGATCAATAAAACAGTAGAATTCTTCCAGTAAAATGCATTCCAACTACAAGCCTCCGATGACTTTTTAAAATGGGACTTATTTGTTTTCTGCTTTGCTTAGAATTTTCCACAGTATAGCTTTAAACTTGGATGGAGAAAATATGGAGACAGCCAGGTGATGCCAGAGCATGGAATATTCTAGGTTACGCATTTTCATCTCCATGGCGATTACCAAGGGGCATACACTCCTTCAGAAAAGTAAAGTATGTTCTTGCCCTTGCTTCTTTGACTTAAACAGGATTATCGTCTAAAACCAAACTATCCACACATCCGATCTGGTTTGAATCCTCGTGGATATTACACTTTATATCCTGCATGATTCAGCACAAACTATTAGCCAACACTCAATGTCTCTCCCCTCTGTCTGCTGTGAATCACCCGCTCCGGAAAGTCCCTGAGCACTCGTCCTGTCCTCTTCCTCTGTCCCTCCTCTCCCCTCTGTCCCTCCTCTTCCTCCTCTCCGTCTTATCTCTCGTGGTCGGTGTTATCAGCGGTAGTGTTGACCTTGTGGGCCTGGCTGTGGTGGCCTCTCCCTGAGCTCCCTTTGTTTCCAGTCCTTTAGTGCTCCTTTAAGAGCTGCTCTGTATTGATCGGGTCAGTGTGGGCGCAGTTCGAGTGCGTGCGTGTGTGTGTGTGTGTGTGTTTATGTGTGCATGTGTGTGTATGTGTGGACCATTCTGTCTAATGCTTTATACAGGCTTATTCATCCTGTTCTGAGTGCACTGGGTAAGGTTTAAAGTGTGTTATAACAGAGATGTAAAGTGGAATTTGAACAGACTGCCTTATGCTTCAGAACGTTTGAATTGTCTTAAATGTCCTTCTTGAAACGTACAGGAAATGTAAAGTTTTGAATCGTGGTAGTATGGTACATTAGACAGTTCCATAAACTTTAAAGGTCCTGTACCTAATATTTCCCATGTATGTGAGCAAAAATGTCTTGTCCCAGTACAGATATAATGTATAAGCAGCTCTTGAGTAAGTCTGCGGTGTACTGTCTGCATCTGATTATAAGTGTTTTAAGTGTTTTATGCATTTTCACACCATTAAACTCCACACTGGTCTCTGAAAGTTGTGAAAAGTATAGTGAATAATTAGGATGCTCTGAATACGATAAGTGAGGAATAACTTTGGACCACTGCAAACTGTTTTAAATGAACTAGTTCTATTTCTCACATTTTCACACAGTATAAATCAGGTCCTTTAAGGTGTGACATAATGGCCTATAATGGCTTGTTGTACTGCGCACACCTCAAAGCTTTGCACAGTTATTCATTCACTCTGGACTGACCTCAGTGTGGACTAGATTCAGTTCTGTTTACTATATACTGTACGACTGTGTGCACTGGTGACAATAGAGACAAAGCTGAATGATGCACGCTCAGACCCAGAGTCACCTGTGCAGATAGACCCAGAGTCACCTGCAGACAGACCCAGAGTCACCTACAGATAGACCCAGAGTCACCTGCAGATGGACCCAGAGTCACCTGCAGACGGACCCAGAGTCACCTGCAGATGGACCCAGAGTCACCTGCAGACGGACCCACAGTCACCTGCAGACGGACCCAGAGTCACCTGCAGACAGGTCAAACAGTAAAGTGCACAGTTAATACCCCATAGTAAAAGAAATACCCCCTCTTTAAAGATTTTGTGCCCCCTTGGACCACCTCAGAACACAGCCGTCTGTAAGTGCCATTGGCCTGGTTGGTTCTTATCTCCCCTCTGTCAGTCACTGCACCCAGGAGGATTCCACTAATGAGACAGGAGCCAGTGTGGAGCCCCAGGTCTCTATAGAATGTCCCTCCACCGAGTGTCCTCCTCCGCTGACATGTCCACCTGTCCCACCACTGTCTCCTGTCCCTCCTGCAGCTAATGTTGATTTATGACTTGCAAATCTCACCTAACAAGCCATAAGACGGGGCTACCAGAAGGAACATTGCAGTCAGGCTAACGCTAAACTAAAGTGTTAGCAAGCTAATGGTTTTCAAACACAGTGGAATTCCCCTGTGCAGCGCTCGTCTGCTGCAGCTGTCTTTTGTTTTCATCACGTCACATCTCCACGGCCTCGTGCCATGAACAGATCCACATGGTATGAAGGAGGTTTGAGCAGGGTTAGCAGAGTTAGCCATCTGTTAACAGTGGAGCAGTGGTAGTGGTGGTAAACAGGGTGGATGTAGGATTGTACAGAGGAATGTTCCAAAGAATGGCATTAAAGTTCATGTAGTTTCCATGGAGATAAATAGGTTGATGCGGTAGAGACAGATACAGGTGTATGATGAGGGACCACAGATTATGAAATGTGAAACCAATTAAATACAAACATCAGAAAGTCTAACTATTCAAAAGAAACCCTATTTTATTTAATAATGAGTGACACTGAAATGTCTCCTCCTGCTTGTTTCCATGGAAATGTTGTTCCTTTGGCTATACTATTCCACAGTATGAAGTAAAACATGTACACCTCTATGGAGAATGTTCTGAAGTATGGTTTTAACTTTCTATTTCCATGGAATGATGCAGGTGGTGTACCACTTTCAAAAAGATTCCCAGATATGAGTTGTATTCCTATTTCCAAAAAAAAAAAAAAAAAAAAAAAAAAAGATGGACACAAGTTGTTTATGTTACAATCTGAAATCCCAGTGTGTTTAAACCTAAAATGTCTCTCTCTGATCTGAATGGTCTTTACCTAAACCCCAGCACCTGCACAATCCTGAATCAGTGCTAGTGCAGCCTCTGCAGCTCAGGGAGGGAATTCTGGAGGTTCTGAGCTTCACATGAGACATGGTCTGTCCATAAACTGAGAATGAGACATACTTGGATGTGTCTCTGTCTGCAGGTGAAGGCTCTGGGGACACAGGTTCAGATGGGATTGTACTTGAACAGCCACCACTAAATACTCTTAATAAGCTGTGTCAAGTTATTGCAAGGCCAAACAGGATATAGGCTGAACCTTTTCTAAATCAGAGCCAACATCATCCCAAAAAAAAAAAAAAAAATTACTATATTTGGCACAGTTGGGTGGATCGATCAATAAAACACTAATAATATGAGTTACAGTTGGCTAATAATAATACATTTACATCACTGTGATTAAAAAAAATAAAATAAAACAGGTGAGCTTACAATTAGTGGGCGAGTGCTTAACCCACCAGTTCCACTTTTAGAAACTCTTTTGGCTAGATCCATACAGCTAATATAACATAACTATGACAACATCATTTTCAGTCCATACAACTTGTATGTTAAGTCCATGTTGACGTTGGGTCCTTCTCCACATAAACACTCATCTACACACACTCACACACTCTCTCTTCATCCTTGTATGGGGCCCCTGCACGGCCCTGTGCGTGACTCATTTACATGTCACTACACTTTTAGATTATTAGCCCCACAGTGTAAACCATTTGAGGTTTAAGGGCCCGGGCCCCTGGTGGTAGATGCCTGAGGGGGTAGGGGCCGCTCCGTAGGTCAGTGGCTCTTTAAAGGACAGCAGCTGAGGATTCACAGTCCCAGTACACAAGGTTGAACAAACACAAGCTAAAGGAGTATGTAAAATCCCTCAGTCGTCCAGGTAGAATCCATGGCAAAAAAGGAGAAAATTTAATTTGTCAACTGGACATAGTTTATTTGGTTGAATACGTTTCGCAGCTCATCCAAGCTGCTTCCTCAGTTCTGAGGAAGCAGCTTGGATGAGCTGCGAAACGTATTCAACCAAATAAACTATGTCCAGTTGACAAATTAAATTTTCTCCTTTTTTGCCACAAGCTAAAGTAGGACGCAGGCATGGTACACAATGGAACTATGAAGTATTTGACAGTTATTTTTAGTATTACCCACTTTTACATAGGATTTTTTATTTTGTTTTGAGGAAAAAAAATGAAATTATAACTTTTTTTAAAGGGTCTTGTCATATTACACAAAACTGACTCCTGTGAACTCATGTTATAAGGTTACCTCCTCAAAAACAGACCTGGAGTTGTATTTTCGTTTCATTCACACATGTTTGAGTAATCCTTTATTATTAGTCTGTCCATCTCCAAAGCTTAAGATGTTCTGTTCCATCTTGTGATGTCATGTAGTGGTAGTGTCCATGTTACCAGCTCCTTTTGCCTTCAAAGTAGAGACTGGCAATTGAAGAAATCAGAAAAAAGTAGAAAATAGTAATTTTTTTTTTTTTTTTTTTCCTTACCAACAAATTCTGAATCTTTTGGGCTGACTAATAATGCCTAAAGACAAAGCTAACTGGTTAAAAAACAAACGGAACAAAACAAAGTAATATATTTTGACATTTAAAAGGAAGTAAAAGGGAAGTTTGAGTGACATAAATTCTTTGAAAAGACCAAAATATGTTTCAGTGTAATGTCAAATCATCTCACGGTGCTCTGCTGACTAGCCTGTTTAATGTTCAGTCTATGAAATGTTAATTAGAGGACCCTATTCTGTATGTACTTTTGTAATCGGAGCACGCAAATGTATATTAAGGTGTACGTCATTGTACCCATGAGAAACTACAGCACCTGCACAGCCATTTCCACATCTTAACCAGATTTCTTCAAGATTAGACTCATGAATGTTTAAAAGGTCCATATTACGCTTTTTTCGGATCTACATTATAATGTAGTTTCCTCATCACACTCTGTTCCACCTTGTGATGTCATGTGGTCATACAGAAAGCACTCCTGTGTGTTTTTAAATTCCATCTACCTTCACTAGAATCATTTGGATGATTTCGGTCGTAGAATTGCCGATCTCTACTGAACAAAAGGTAAAAGGAGCCATCAACGGACTGAACGGTTTTACACAAATATTTGGATGAAACAAAACTCCAGATATGTTTTTGAGCAAGTAACAACATTAAAACATGGAGTAAATCTCACAAGAGCCAGTTTTGTGTAATACAGGACCTTTAAAATTGATGGGGGAAACTGGAGTACCCACAGGCAACACAAATAGACACAGGGAGACGATGCAAACTCCACACAGAAAGATACAACGCCATACCCCCCCCCCCACACACACACACACACACAAATATCCGTTGCATTTGCAGGCGATGAGTCAACATTTTGAAAAGATTGAATTAAAGGCAAGTGAGTGTGACGCTGGGCCCTCCACAGCTCCATGGATCATTTAGCCCCGTGTTAACACAGGGCGGGCAGGGCATCAGGACCACGTGTGCGCGCTTTTGTGTCATTCTTATAAACTCTCACGATCCTAGGGCTGCACGGTATGAGAAAAGCCATACCTCTATATTTGGTAACTGTGTGAAATATGATGGAACTACAATTGTTTATTTTACAGGTTTGTTGAATGAACTGAATCATGTAGATGTGTTCAAAGCTATACTGCGGAACATTCCAGACAAAGCTAAACGTGTGTGTACCTTTTCTTTTGCTTTCTACCATCAAAAACATGTCTGAAGAGGTGTTAGATGCCACCCATGCATGTTTGAGTAATCTAGCGATCTCTCCCAGGCCTGCTTATGGTTAGCTGTAAGATAGCTGTAAGATAGCTGTAAGATTCTGTATTTATTATTTACTGTTTATAGATTTATATATATATATGCATATTTTTATTATTTTTTTCTTTACCCAATGTGGGTTCAATGTATACAGTATGTATAATATGTTTATTTTTCAATATGGCTCGAAATAAAGTAATCAATCAATCAATCAATCAATCAATCAATTCTGTACAAGGTTCTGTGCAAGGCTCCGCCCACAAGCCTACGTCCACCCACAAGCCTATGTCACCCATGCTCCCACACAACAATCCTCCATAAATACACAAAAACATGATACAAAACTGTACACTACAACTTCACAAACCTGGTGCGATGTGCAGTAGTTTCATTAGTGGACACACCCTGATTGTGTTGTGAAACAATAAAAACAATAAAAGGTAACATGCTGATCTAAATATGTTATGTGTTAGTAGATGTAAAATACCCCACCTTTAAGTTGAACTAATTTTCATTTTTAAAGTTTTTTTTAAATTGTAATAACTGGAGATGACTTTTTCCGCCATCAGGTTATGCCATAGATTCCAGGTCACATCTGTGGAGAGGCGATCCAATACAAATGCATGTCATGGCTTTGTGCAATAAATAGTTTTGACATCATTACAGATCATATATCAAGGAAGACAAAGTACACACCATAGTACCCTTTATTATTGTATCACTGAGTAATACACTTCATATCAATTGTGTACTCCAGTTACAGTGTGGTTCAAGCATCTGGTGTAAAAAAAAAACATAACATGATACCAGTGGTTTACAAAATGACATCCCAAAAATGGCTCTGGTTGACATGATTACAGCACTAACACATGTTTTCCCCTTTTTATTTCCTTGTATTCTGCAGCTCACCAAACCCACAGTGTTCCGCACATGTGTACGCCGGGCTACAGCCCCTCTCCCTCTTTCTGGAGAATCCCTGGACACTTTTAGCTCAGAAGCACAGTATAAGAACACGAAGTTACAAGAGCCTCGCAGCGAAAACACGAGAAGGAACAATGAGCGATAAGGAAGAGCGCCGCCGCGGTGGTAATTAATGAGAACGGCTTCAGATGTAACAGCTCCGAGCGAGACCTGGTGTCCTAGTTCTGAGGGTATAGAAAAGGGAGTTTAACAGTGATGCACAGTGAACTTAAAATGAAAAGGACATGGAAATAGAGTCATGAAACAGGTCAGTGATTAAGATGGTGGAACAGAAAGAGTTGGCATGAATATTCTAATGAAAAAAAAAAAAAAAATATATATATATATATATATATATATATATATATATATATATATATATATATATATATATATATATATATATATATATATAATGTGGATCTTTTTAATCTTTGGTTTACTTTTCAAAGTGGAGATTTGTCAAAAAAAAAAAAAAAGTAAAGAATGCCAAAGAAGCTAAACAGTGACCGCCATCTCTTTTGAAATCTCACTGGGTTTTTTATACAGACGGATATCGGCCTGGTCCCCACTCCCTCGAGCTGGAACCAAATATGACTCAGATTTGAATCAGATTTGTTTATTTCACTGACGCATGTGAAACAAAGGAGCTCACTGGTCACCATCATTTACAAACAAAATCACATTTCTCTCCCTCAGATGAACAAAGTTTAGTGCTTCGCTCATTGATTCTGCAGAAATCCGCCATGTTTTTCAGTCCCTATGATCTTTAGTTTCCTTTGTCTTTTCCCCGTATGCATCTATATTTATTTTGATACGAACAGGCCATGTGTGTCTCTGATTGGCTGATCCACCTGTCAATCATGTCCATCTGAGCTCGAGGAGATTCACTGGTGACTAGACTCACATCTTCATAAAGTTTTGAAGAAGTGTATGCTCTGAGTTTCTGGAAGGAAAAGTACCGTTATCTTTTCCCATAGACTTCCAGATGATACCCTGTATATCTGTCCTTAACAAACTGACTTTTGAAAACACACAACTTGACAACTTTTTAGTCTCTCATCAAAAATCCTTCAATATTGACCTAGTTTCCGCTCCAAAAACTGCAAGTCAGAAGCTCGGCGCTGTTCATACAAAGCTTTGGAGGTGCATATTTACAATGAAGCCCATTATAATTCAAATATATTCTATCCGCGGCTCCTGTTGGAATTACACAAGGTCATTCTAGTGAGCCTAAATTGCCTTATTTCTGCTGCAGGTAATTGAGAGCAGTGACGTGAATAGCTTATAGCATTAGTCTAGCTCTCCCTGTGTGCTAGTGTCTATAAGAAAACCATTGTTCCGTATAGGATTATTCAAATGAAGGTTACAATGGCGTGGCATCCAGGTTAATCCTTTTGGCCTAAGACTGGAGTCGGCAACGATTCCATACAAACTCTGTTTATGTGGTCAGTGCTTTTGTGTTACACAGACACAAGGGGAAGTGTATAGGACTCATAGAACGGACCTGTTTGGGATCAGCTTGGTATGAGGCTAACCACTCTGCCACTCAGCCAAAACAGTACAATATCTGCCAATGTGGTACAACTATTCTGCTTTTTGATTTAAAGCTTGTTCCATAGTATGGTATTAAACTTATCAGTCACCATAGAAACAAGCTACTCATAGTACCAAGTGAAGGGTCAGCTCTGCGGAGAGGCGTCCCAGGCCAGCTAATGTTTAACAATGTATTTCTGATCAGTACAAACACCTAAAATTGAATAAATGCTAGGTAAATCATTGAAAATGCCATACTGTGGGACATTCCAGGCAATGCAATGAGCAAGCACATACTTTTTTTGTGTCCTTAGGCAAGACAAATTTTCCCAGACAAGTTTTCCAATGGCATTAGACCTGCCGATCTGTTTTAATTACTATGGTTTTTGGTGCTCAAATGTACCTTAAAAACATCATGTTACGGTCGCCTCTCCACAGATCTGACCTGAAACCTGGTGGAGTTACCTTGGGCATAGATAAGTTTAATGCCATACTGTGGAACATTCCAAGCAGAGTGATAACATCTCCATGGATACAAGCAGGTTGGTGCATTCACTCTTGCACATACACCAGAAAGTCAAAAGTTGGACTAAACTGATACTAAACTGGAACTAAATCTGGACTAGGCTAGAACTAAACCAGGACTTTATCAGGGCTAGACCAGGTCTATATCAGGACTAACATGGACTCAAGCCTGGATCAACCTTAAAGGCCCTGAATCCGATTTTTTTCCCATTGTGTTTGAGTAAAATGTGTCTTGCCCCAGTACAGATGCATTGTATAAGCAGCTCTTGACGTCAAAATAAGTCTGCTGTGTTCTGTCTGATTATAAAGCATTGTGTCCAAGATTCAGGAATTGTTAGCATGCTAGTTGTTGTTAGCATTGCCATGAATCTGAACATGGCTCTGGTCTCTGTGAGTTGTGAAAAGCACTTATAAACTCATCACGGTGATTAATTCGGATGCTCTGAATGCATAAGGTAAGTGAGGAAGAAATTTGGACCACTGCAAACTGTTTCAAATGAACTAGTTCTGTTTTTCACATTTTTTAAGACAGGACCAATAAGGTAGAGCTCTTCACCTCCATTTTGTCCTTGGTATATTTTCATTAAAACAAAAAATGTATTACCTTTTAAAACCCATCCACCTTTTACCCAACACGAACAAAGCTTTGACTCTCCACCCCCAAATATTAGTAATATTGAAAAAAAAAAAAAAAAAGAGTGCTTAAATGATTACGTTTATCTACCTCCCCTGAGACGGATAAGGCCGACAGAACAAAGAGCAGCAAAGGGGCATTAATTAGCACGCGCTCGTCAAAATGAGCCACACACCGATGGACCTGTACGTCCTAAAAGCAATTTATATGAAATGACGTTGTATGGAAAATGTCAATGCAAAACCTGCCTCCCAAACGCAGCTTTTTAATCACAGTTAAATGACTATAGTGGAAATTATAATCACCTCCGCCTCACTGCTTTTACGGGTCGACGGTTCAATACCCACAATAAATGCCAGGATGGAACACTTTAAGAGTTAGTAATGAGTCATAGACGTTCTACATTCAACTGTTTACAGCACAAATCGAATTAAAGAACTGAAAAATAACAAAAAAAAATCTTCACGTGCAAATAAAAAGTACTTGTGACAAATACTGACCCCTAAATGATTGTTCCATTTGCCGTTATTGAACAGTAATTAGTGAAATATAGTAATTATCGTAACAGGACTATGTGGAGTTTGCATGTTCTCCCTGTTAGTGATGGGCGAATCATTATCAAATATTATTATGTCAATACTGAACGAGGAATCGATTAGTAGTTAGTGATATTAGTTTCTGATAACATTTTTTTACTTTTTTTTCTTTTTAAATATATTGTTTTACTTTTATTTTCTATTTCCTGCACATATGTTGAATTTTTAGAACAGTTTACGTTGAGAAGACTCACTGGTATCGGTTCGATATTGTGATTCATGCCATAGTATTACTTATTACCAAATCGAAAAAAAATCACTTGTATCGCCCATTACTACTCGTCATTGCCTTTAAGTACTCCTGCTTGTCTCCATGGAGATGTTTTTGCTTTGTCTGGAACATTCCACAGTATAGCATTAAACAGATCTATCTTGCATTTACTACTAAAAACGCCATGAAAAAAATTGCAGTCTTATGAGTGTGGCCTCTTCTCCACAGATCCAACTTGTAATTTGATCTGATGGTGTCACCTGTTTGTCTCCATGGATGTATTTAATGCCCTACTGTGGAACATTACAGGCAAAGTCATAACATTTCCCATGGCCAGATTCAGGTGGCAGGAAAGTTATATAAAAGGCTCTTTGGGGGTCCTTGTAGTTTGAATACTTTTATTACATTACTTTTAATATGACAACTTTTCTATATTCCATTTATCGCCACATGCTAATTTAAAGAACAAGAGATTACAAATACAGAAATGAAGAAATTGAAGTATTTAAGTTCATATTTTTAATTAATTTTACCCCAATCGTAGCAGAAAAGAAGGAGGGATCTGCTTGCAGAGTTCCTCATCCATTTCGTGTGTGCACTTTTCTGGGTCAGATCTCCGTCTGGGATTTGGATAATATTTAATTACACACACTCAGTTCTCATGTAAGCCGCTGCTTAGGCCTGACAGGGCTGGGCGTGTAAAGAGGACTAAACTCTTGTGTCAGATGTGTTTAAAGTCGGTGAAAAACATGCACAGTCTGTTTAGGAGACACATTGAGAATCAACACAGCACAGAGCCGCCATTCATCACACTGCGAAACAACAGGGGGAGGGGGAGTGGGAGGGGCTAAGTGGGAGCTGGGGTCTTCAGACTGGGTGATTGGCTGTCTTGTGAACATGGGGTAAAAATCTTTGGAGGAGTTATGGAGGAGAATGGGACATCTTATGGATGGCAACGCACATACCAGGGCTGAGGGTGAGGAGAGGACGGGTCAAATACAGGACAGGGGCGTAGAGATGGACTATGGAGCTCTGGTTAGGGTCTAAACGTACAGGTGCATTGTGTAACTTTTGTCTGTCAAATGCTTTTCTCCATGCAGATGTTACTGCTTTGTCTGGAATGTTCCACAGTATGGCATTAAACCTTTCTATCTTCATGGAGACCAAACCAGACCAAGTTACAAGTCAGAATGCCTGTTTTTCTAGGTATTTTTGAGCTATAAAACCACCTGTAATTGAATAAATGTAAGGTGGAGCTGTTTAATGTCATACTGTGGAACATTCCAGGCAGAGCAGTGACATCTCCATGGAAACATGCATTTGACACACCCCCAACCTGAATTACACTTCCATTAGCACTATTAGGACACTGGAGTCATTCTTCATTTTATTTATTTTGAGTTGAAAAAATAAATTTATATCATATAAATATAATAATATTTTTTTTGTTTGTTTTTTAATTGGTGGTTTTCAGGTTTTAGAATGTGATGATGTCATACTCCCACATGGGGATGGATTACATTGTATTTTTATTTGTATTTTTTAGTATATATATATATATATATATATATATATATATATATATATATATATATATATATATATATATATATATACATACACATATATATATATATATATATATATATATATATATATATATATATATATATATATATATATATATATATATATATATTTTTTTTTATACTTTCTGCATTTCTCTAATTCAACAAGTGTTCCTCTATTTACCTGTTCAAAATGCTTGAGATTTCTAACATTGCCCTGGTTTGATCCTTGTTTTTTTGACCAGTTTAGTCCTGATGGTACACTTGATTTGGTCCAGTTCTAGTCTTGGTTCATTCCTGACCAGTCCCGTTTTGGTTTTAGTCCCAAATTTTCCAACTATTATGCCTGGAGCACCACAATACATCTGAGACATGTCCACAAGTCCATGCTTTTGTAACCCTTCACCCCTACACCACATCCATCTGCTCCTGTCTCCTCTTTACTCCACAGCTCTCCTCTGCCCTGGGGACGATGGAAACCAGACCAGACCCAGGCTCGAACCCGGACTAAACCAGGACTGAGCACAGGACTGAGCACAGAGCGGTCTTGTGTACACTACTTTTAAGTGTCCCTCCCGAAGGACCCTAAATATGAAGTGCCCTCTCTCCCAGTACTGCCTATCGAGAGTATACACAAACATAAGGGTTAGCAAAGCACTGACGCATTCTTCTAAGAGTACTTTTCATACCATACTTGTACTTTTGGAAGTAAACGTAGGCAAATAAAAGGTTGCGTTCAAATGCCTATGACAGGATAGACTTCTCATTTCACTAAAAATCTTAAAACTCTTTTCCTCAGTTTGCCATTTTTTTTAGTTTTAACACTGTACTTCCTGGTTGGAAATCATGACATCACTCTAGGGAATTCCATAAATGTTACCTAGCAACCATAATGTAGCGTAGGCCAAAACAAACACCTCTAACATACACAAAAACAAATATAAGAAAACAGCTTTATTTTGTTGAAATCATGTTTAAAGTCTCTAAAGTATTATAAATTGTGTTGAACATTTGGACAGAATTCTCCCAGTGTGATATCATCAATCTGAAACAGAACTTGTCCTTTAGTTTTTAACATATTTTTCAAATTTTCTTCACAAACTGCTTCCTGATTGGTGTAAAACTATAATTGGTGTGATTTTTTTATCACACCAAATGAAGTCAGAATTAAAGAATCATGAAAACCATACACACGCACTGTAAATTTTGTCTCGTGTTTCTCTTCTCTTCTGCACTGTCGGGTGGTGGAGCAGAGGAGCACATGGACTCCACACAGTATCATCACATAAATGGTAGTTAGGCTCGGACTGTACTCTTATAAATGATAGCAGCTGGGGCCCTGAGCGGAGCCATGAATTGGGGCTTAAGAGCACTTAGGGGACACTACATCAAACAGGGGCCCGAACATGCACACTCAAGGCCCCTCCATAACCCCCCGCCCCCTTCCATCTCTGCATAACATCACACTCTCTCAGCAGTCACAGTGGCCATTGGAATCCTTCACAAAATATTGTCACATGTGAAGTTATTCATACCCACAGACTGTAGATATAAACGGACATACTGTAGCTAACCCACTAAACTGAACTGACACTGACTTTACACACTGTGAGCCTCGTCATTTTGGTCTTAAAATGTTCACATTAACCCGCTCTCCTGGTGTTTTTACTTCGCTATTTTGTTTATCAATAAATTCTTGTTCTTAATATAGAACTCAACTCCAAATTTGCCCCTGTAACTGCAAGCCTCGATGAGCTTCATTTGACTGGCGCCGAATGCTATGGGTGATGTCACACTTCCCCCGTCCATTTCTTTATAAAGTCTACGGGTATATGTTCAAACTTCATACCTACCCTTTATTGTGCACAGAGGGCAAATTTGTCCTCTGCATTTGACCCGTCCTTCAGTGTCTCTGGGTTAAACCTGTCAGGAGCAGTGGGACCATCTCCAGATCTTGAGATGGTCTTGGTCAGGACTAACTTAACTGGAGGATTTGACCTGTTGTGCATGTTTTGTGTTGATGGAGGAAACCGGAGGGCCCAAAGGAGATCCACCCAGACACGGGAGAACATGCAAACTTCGAAAAGAAAATCTCTGGCAGCCCAAACCCAAAACCTTCTTGCTGTGAGGTGAGAGTGCTCGCCTCTCAACCACTGCTCCATGTTTATTATTATTTAATATAAATATAGTTGTCTTAGATGCTATTATTATGTCTCATTAATTACAAGTTCTTTCTTCCGTGGGTCGATAGAGTTTGTGCAGCAGTGCATTATGGGAGCTTGTTACAAAGTTGTAGCAGCCATAGCTCTAAATGCTTTATTGAATCACTACATGAGGTCCATTTTATAATCTAAAGATAATAATATCCAGCTGTCCACACTCCACAGGTGAGCTGCTTCAGAGCGCTGTGTAAATCAGCCGGATGTCAAAGGGAAGATGAGACTATTCACTAACGTCACAGTCTGGATATTAATGTGTTCTATTTATTAACGAGGGCTATTCGATGTTATCCATGCATGTTTGAGTAATCTAGTGATCTAGCAGTTGGAAGGTATCCACGCTATTTAAATGCTCTGATACTGATGTGACTCCTACAACTGCAACTACTACCACAAGTTACTAATACTATAACTGACATTTCTATGACATCAGTTGAACGAAACAAGGTCATCCAAGTGTCCCAGTCCTGTCATCCAGTTACCCCCCATAACCCCCTCAAACATACCCTCCATACCCCCTCATACCCCCCCTTTGCCCTCCACGTGCCCCCCTGTCCTCTCAGCACAGTCCCAGCCGGTCCCTGTCCTGTCCACACATGTTAAACTGTGAGACATCATTAGAGCCTGGAGCTGTCATCAGAGCCATGCCCAGAGCAGAGACACGCCCCCTGCAGGACGGGCAGGACACTTAGGAAGGGTGAAAGAACAGTTAAAGTCATAGTGTGAGTTATAGCCAAAGGAACAACATTTCCATGGAAACATGCAGGAAGAGGCCCTGCTCCAGGCCAAATAAGAGTCAGGTTTGTGGAGATGCAAGCTGTCTCATGTGTTGTTTTTTTGTTTGTTTGTTTTTTTCACTGCTATAAAAACATCTCTGATGGAAAAAAATAAATAAATAAATGTTTTAATGTTTTAATTCTCATGGCTGAACCTGTCAAAAAATATATACAGCAACTGGCTCCCATGACAATAAAGTAGATGGCTGCTCTTGTGGCTACCTGGCTCACACACTGAACAGTTTTTTAAACTTTTATTTATTTATTTTATTTTTTTTAGCTTAGTTTTTAACATCATACCATGGCTTTTTAACCAACTAAGAAGTGCAGCATGTGCAGTTCAAAGGACACAAGTAAGGGACTTTTTACACCAAATGTGGTGAAAAACCTTCCAGAGGAAATACCAAACAAAACATTTAAGCCGAGTCAGCCAAGATGGCAGCGTGACTGATGTTTGCGGCAGTTTCTACCAACTCTGTTGTTTTAGTGCAACACTTTGATTCTTCACCATGTCCATGGCCAGAGTTGGTCTACAGAGCTACACCTGCTAATGCTCCACAGCTTCTCCCCACAGCAGTGAAGCTCTCACATCAGACACTCTGACTGGACTCTGTACTTTTACTGCATCTACTGCTGCACTGAAATGTGGAGGCTGTGTGAAACACTATTTAATTTGTTATGTAACACATATGTAACTGACACAAACTAATCGAATCCAATTGTTCATATATTTAAGAAAAGAAAGAAAAAAAATCCCTTCTGGATCAATAAAGTTTGTCTAAGTCTAAGTCTAAAACACCAAAAATATCCTGTACACGTTATCATTCTCAGCCCCCAATCTGGCCAATGCTCACGTGCCTGCTCCTCATGCACACTCCACATGCACGCTCCACATGCACGCTCCCATATCCCATCTGCCTTTGCAGACAGCTTCACCCATGGGTCTCATCTGTCTCACTTTGTTCCCCCAAACCCTCTTGTGATCATCGGGCAGCGGTGTTGAAAAAGTCTGGAGCTAGCATGTGTTTAGCTTAGCTCATCGGATGAGGCGGAGCGCAGTCTTTTAAAGTGGACTTCAAAGCAGAGAGAGGACAGGGCCCGTGCTTAACAGCTGAAGCTCACAGCCACATGCACACGACGAGTTATGGAGGAGAGGAACTTTCTGAGGTGGTCCTTCATGCTCCATATGGACTGGGTTTGAGTTCAATATTTTTCACTACACTTCCCATTTGAACTGCTAAATGCAAATCATTGAAATCTTGTTCGGCCTTGTGATGTCATCAGGTGGTAATCCAGGTAGTGCTCCTCTATGGTTTTAAAATCCATATACCTTCATTCTCATTCATCATTCATTCTGTCAATTTAAAGATGTAACTTTTCACTATGTCTCCATAGAGATGATTTTTCTTTGCCTAGAAATGTTCCATAAAGTGCAATATTAAACTTAAATTTCTCTTAAATTCTCTTAAAAAAGTTCCATACTGCGGTGTCCAGTGGGAGCTGATGTCACCATAAACGTCATCACAACAAAGCACATTGTAGCTGCCGGCCTCTCCTGTGGATAGCTGCACATCAGGCTAGGCTTTTTTAGTTTGTACCAAAATGGCGACATGATGCTGCTGAATCCTAAGTGAATCACTCATTAAGAGTAAAAAAAAATCTTTGTCACAGTGGGCACGCACCAGTGGTAGTGAAAACGAGGGTAGATCTGAGCAAATACGTCTTGAATAAAGCAGAATAAAGATGACTCAAACATGCACGAAACACTCAATCCAACTTCAGAGGGTCAATGAGAAGAAAGTACTATAACATGGTTAAAAGCTCAGAAAAGTCCATTTGCAGAATAGGTCTGCTTCAATGACAACGATACTTTTAATGAGCACCCAAAGGTATTGCTAGCGGTTTCTACTACATAAAGCTCTTTTTTCCATCTGCTCAGAGCCTGGTTTTCTATCTTCTTTTGTGGGTATTAAGGTCACGTTATCTCTCCTCTCTCAGATCATCCATCCAGGGACACTTTTGCTTTCACACCCTGCTCCTGAGCTCCTGATCGTGGACAAACCCACCCACACACTCCCCTGATCTATAGTATTAGCCTGGATGATGGAGCTTAGGCGACTACAGGCTGAGCTCTTTCTCCCCCTCTCCCAGGAATGGAGGCCTGTTCTGGGTTTGTTTACAGTGGTCAGTGTGGGTACTTTGATGTCCACTTTATAAGCATTTCCTGATTAGTTCATTTTCGAAAGCTGTCTGGTCCCAATAACGTGTGGTGTGATGTTTTATATTGGCTTAGAAGCTTTGGAGTGTGACTGGGGAAAGTACCATGTGAAATTGTGGAAAAGTCTGCATACATATTACAACTACAGAAATGTATTTGCAAAATCAGATAAGTGCCATTAAAAGCCAGATATATTTGGCTGCAATCTAGATCTTCTCCCCTCCCTCCTTGATTAATCCACTTTACATTATTGTCATTTTTACCACGCTCAGTGAGACACTCTAATGGCTGACTGCTGTGTGTTAATACTGCATAACGCACACGCATCGACACATTTACAGACAGGGAACAGGCTTTTCACATTCACAAGTGAGAGTTTTTAGTTTGTAGCCATGGTAACAGCACATTAAAGTACTTGGAGTTGTTTTAATGCACTCCACGAAGGAACATGTTAAAACTACTTTCTAAAATCTTCCTATCCTATCCTAAATCTTCTGACTTACAATAGAATATTGTGGCCCCTCTCTCTGTAACTGCTGCTGTGAGCCTCGTCATTTTGATCTTAAAATATTCGTATTAATCAAAATATATCCATGGCAATATATCGATGGAGGAGCCTTCGATATCTATACGATATATTGGATACTTGTCACACCACGGCACATGCATCCGGTTTGAAATATTTGAGAGGGTCACACTGCAGACAAGATTAAATCAAGTTTTCAAAAACAGACACTTGATACAGACACTGATTTTGGAACTCATTCCCCAGCATGTGTCTGCAGGTGAGACAGAGTATGAGACAAAAGCAGGGCTGTGGGTGGAGAAACCAAACCACTTCTGAACTTCTCTTCTATCAGCTATTTCCAACTAATGTTTCCTGCATAGTTTGTATATTTATTTCATCTGCAAGGTTGGTATGTACAAAGTTATACAATACTCAAGTTAAAAAAATGCATTATGTCCTTTTTTAGTGAGGGTTCTGCCATCTTTTTGTGTCCATGGACGTAGCTTTTCCTGGAATGTTCCACAGTATAGCCTTTAATTGAAGTTATTTTCGTTGCTATGAAAATTCCTTGAAAAAAAATTCCTTGTGAGCGGATCGCCTCTCCACAGATCTGGCTTGTAACTTGGCCTGATCTTGTCACCTCTGTCTCCATGCAGATAGAGGTTTAGAGGGGATGTTTTACTTCGTATAACTGTAACACATCACATATCACATGTTTCACTTTCACTTTGCTCTCGGCACTAAGTCACTCCCCCTTCAGAGCACTATCCAAACACAATCAGAATGAATCCCACTAATGAAACTACTGCACATCGCATCAGATTTGTGAAGCTGTAGTGTTCAGTTTGTGTCATGTTTTTGTGTATTTATGGAGAATTGTTGTTTAGGACTGTTGGGTGACGTAGGCGTATGGGCGGAGCATTGGACAGAATCTTACAGCTAACCGCAAGGAGGGTTTGAATAGAGATCACTAGATTACTCAAACATGCATGGATGGAATCTAAAACCTCTTCAGACATGTTTTTAATGAGTGAATATCGTTATAATAATAATAATAATAATAATAATAATAATAATAATAATAATAATAATAATAATAATACATTTTATTTATATAGCGCTTTTCAAGACACTCAGACACTTCACATTTCATAAAAGAATACAATATCACAAAATTTACAACATAAAATCAATCATTAAAAGCAATTTTGAACAGGTGAGTTTTGAGTTCTTTTTTGAAGGTGGGGAGGTCAGAGCAGTCACGGAGGGGTTTGGGCAGTGAGTTCCAGAGGGTGGGGGCAGCGATGGAGAAGGCTCTGTCTCCCCAGGTTCGGAGCTTGGTCCTACAGGGCAGGGACAGGAGGTTGGAGCTGGAGGAGCGGAGGGAGCGAGATGGAGTGTGGTGGTGGTGGAGCAGGTCTGTGAGGTAAGGAGGGGCCAGGTTGTGGAGTGCTTTGAATGTGATGAGAAGGATTTTGAAGTGGATGGCTGAGGGACAGGGAGCCAGTGGAGCTTGTGGAGGACAGGGGTGATGTGTTCACGTGAGCGGGTGTGGGTGAGGAGCCGGGCAGCGGAGTTCTGAATGTACTGTAGTCTATTGAGGGTTTTGGATGGTGTACCATAGAGGATGCTGTTGCAGTAGTCGATTCTAGATGAGTTTCAGCGGCAGAAAAAGTGAGTGATGGGCGGAGACGGGCTATGTTTTTGAGGTGAAAGAATGCAGTCCGGGTTATGTGCTTAACGTGGGGTTCAAATGAAAGAGTGGGGTCGAGGAGCACACCGAGGTTGCGGATGAGTGGGGATGGAGAGAGTGTGTTGTTGTCAAAGTGCAGGGTGAAGTGTTGTGAGGATTTGGTGATGTTGTGTGGACCGATGATGATGAAGTCTGTTTTGTCGCTGTTTAGTTTGAGGAAGTTGTGATTCATCCAGTTTTCGATGTCTGTTAGGCAGTGGGTGAGAGTGGAGTGGACGCTGGGGTTGATGGATGTTGTGGAGATGTAAAGTTGGATATCGTCAGCGTAGCAGTGAAAGCGGAGACCGTGTCGACGAATGATGTTGCCGAGGGGGAGGATGTAGAGAATGAAGAGGAGAGGACCAAGCACCGAACCCTGGGGGACTCCCTGCTGCAAGGGGGCTATGGAGGAAGAGCAGTGGTTGGTATGGATGAACTGTTGCCGGGTTGTGAGGTAGGACTGGAGCCAGAAGAGAACGGAGCCGGTGATGTTGAGAGAGTTTTTGAGGCAGGACAGGAGGATGGAGTGGCTGATTGTGTCGAAGGCTGCGGTGAGGTCCAAGAGGATGAGGATGGGAGTGTTTGGGACGGAAGCCGGACTGGAAGGGTTCATAGAGACTGTTGGAGGTGAGGTGGGTTTGGAGTTGGGCGGCAACGACACGTTCCAGGATTTTAGACAGAAAGGGGAGGTTGGATATGGGACGGAAATTTGCACAGTTATCAGGGTCAAGGTTGGGTTTTTTGAGAATGGGAGTGATAGCAGTCAACTTGAGAGACTGTGGGACAGAACCGGAGGAGAGGGAGGAGTTTATGATTTGGGTGATCAGTGAAGAGAGTGCAGGAAGACAGGCTTTGATGAGAGGAGAGGGAATGGGATCCAGGGAGCATGTGGAAGTTTTAATGCCGGAAAAAAAGTTATAACATTGTAGAAAGCTAAAAGACCCCCATTTTCTGTTTTGTATTTTTGCAGGTTAGACAAAGTTTGGAGACTGAAGCAGGGCTGTGGGAGGAGACAATGAAATAGGTTTTAAACTCCTCTTTAATAAACAGTTTCCACACGCAGGCACACACATGCACGCACACACACACACACACACACACACACACACACACACACACAGACTGATCTGTCGAGTCAATAATTATGAATTATCAGAGCTGCCACCTGACTGAGCCTCTGATGAGAAAACCAAACACAATTACAAGAGTCTGAATGAGTGTAGAGAAGTGGGAAACTAATACGAATCTCTTACAGGGATGCTTTTGTCATTAAAGAGGAGGAATTACTTTCCATAAATATACAAAAACATGATACAAAACATTACACTACAACTTGTCAAACCTGATGCTGCGTTAGTGATAGTATAGTATATTTTGGACATTTCAAATTGCAATATTGATCTAAATAAACCACTTGAAATTAAATAAAGTCTCATAAACTAATAAAATGTAATATGTTTAATTCTAGATGTTGACCACTGTAATCATTAACATCAGACATAAAATTACAGTGTATCACAAACCAATTCCACATGATAATGAACTGCAAGGTCCATACAAGTAAATGAAGAAAAATGCAGCGCCATTAAACTGGAGGTGTGAGGCTTTATTGGTTTGGACGCTCCATTCACACTCATTATAGAGCTCTTAAAGTGTGATTAGATCAGGGCAGGCCAGTCTCCATTCACATACCACAGGCCTGCTCTAGTGTGCTCTGTGTGCAGGGAGAGGGGCATGATGAGGAGGGGAGTGGACAGAAGAGAGACCGAGAGAAGAGGGAGGGAGAGAGAGAGAGAGAGAGAGAGAGAGAGAGAGAGAGAGAGAGAGAGAGAGAGAGAGAGAGAGAGAGAGAGAGAGAGAGAGAGAGAGAGAGAGAGAGAGAGAGAGAGAGAGAGAGAGAGAGAGAGAGAGAGAGAGAGAGAGAGAGCGAGAGAGAGAGAGCATCTTTTCATGTCTTCTTTCATGGGTGAGGATGTAAAAGTGTGCCAAGGTGACCCAGCTACTTGAAAAGCTTCAGTTGTGCCAACTGTTTCAAATGGTATCATCAAAGATCCAACTTATTACAGAGTAGATCAGAGAAAAGAAAAAGAAACGTATGTCTCTTTAAGAGCACTATTTTTGCTTTTAGTATAGGTTATCAGAATTTCAGCTTGTGAATTTCTAGTATTAAAACTTGTTTACTTTCCAGAATATAAACTGTAGACATAACCTTCTGGTGGAGGGTCTGCCATCTCCATTAAGATCACATAAAGATCCACAGTATGGCATTAAACTAATGTGGAGAAGCAAGCCCAGCTGCAGCGTGTGAGTGAGTGTAGGTGGAGGGAGGGGCTGATGGTGCAGACTGGCAGCCTCACTTCCTTCAGTCTGCCCCAGGGCAGCTGTGGCTAATAGAAACTTATCACCACTGAGTGTGGAGTGAATAGTGAGTACAGTGCAGCTCTTTGTGAGGCTTTGTGGAGCCTGTAGAGCACAGTACAAGTGTAAACATGGTGATTCTTATGAAAATGGAGCACTCTCCACAGCTGTAAACAGCTCAGTGAAACAGAGCACCCAGAGCGGACGCTTGGATCGATACAATTCAGGAAATGGCTTCTCTCATCACATCATCTATTTGTGCCCATCCTCCATCAGCCTGATCCTCTGACTCTACCAGCCTCTATCCCTTTTAAACCAACAGTGTCCACACATGCACTACACACACGCGAACACCACCCCACCACCAAGGACAGTGCATGTTTACCCAGAGCAAACACCCACCGCAGGCCCACGCACCACCAGCCCCGCTACCCCAGTCTGAGCACACAGAGCTGGGCATCCCCCCCTCATCTCCAGAGACATACAGCCTGAGCTCCATCAAACAGCAGAGACATGGAACCCACCCAAAGCCAACAGAGCAGGGCCCGGGCACTGTGCATACAAGCAGGCAATAAGGGAAGCTATGGCCTTTTATTGGACTGTTACTGAGATAATGTGATCCAATGAGAGAGTTTGAAAGAGAACAGAGGGAATAAGGTGTAGGCTGAATATGAGAAGTTCAAATAGGTCATAGTCTATCCTTTATACTTCAGAGTCTATCCTTTATACTTCAGAGTCTATCCTTTATACCACAGAGTGTATCTTTTATACAGAGAGACTTTGAAGAGTGAGCTAGAGGTTGGACAAAGACCAGAGCAGGTGGAAGCAGATATAAAGTCGAATGTGCGCTGGCTTATCGATAAGAGTACATTTCACAAGGGACTTATTGAGAAATGCATGTACTCTTTTTAAAGCTACTCTGTGTAACTTTCTGGAGGTGCACATCACCTGCATGAGTTCATGGAAATTAAAACCATACTCCGGAACATTGGTCTGGGACTGTTTGAAGTCCAGACCAACGTTCTATGTCATACTGTGGAGAATTATAGCCAAAAGAACAATATTTTGATGGAAACAAGCCGGAGATGGCCAAATAAGAGTCAGGTTTGTGGAGACACAAGCCAGTGCAATAAAACAACTTTCTGAGGTAAAAAGTTACACTTATATGACACTATTTTCTGATCTCTGTTCTAATGTTGTTTCTAATGTTGTTTCCTTTATGCTGAGTTCTTCCCTCAAACAGAAAACACTCTATTCCACCTTGTGATGTCATGTGGTGATACAGGAAGTGCTCCACTGTGTTTTTAAACTCCATACTCCTTCACTAGAATCATTTGGACAATTTCAACCCTGGAATTTCCCGTCTCTACTGAAGTAAAGATAAAAGGAGCTGGGAACTTGAAAACTACCGCTTCATGACATCACAAGGTGGATCAGAGCATTTTGAGCTTTGAAGATGTAGACAGACATAAAAATAAAGAGTTACTCAAACATGTGTGAATGAAACAAAACGCAGCCCATTCTAACATGATTTAAAGCTCACAGGAGTCCATTTTGTGTGCTGTAGCACCTAAATACTTGTCATGTACACACACAATGAAATACATTAGTACATACATTCCGCAGTACTGCAAATGTGGGAAAATGGATAACACCAATTATAACAAGTTGTTACATCTAGAGTCTTATGTGTCCAGCATTAGACAAACAAAACGGAACCAGAGGATTTCTAATGTCCTCCTTTCCTCTGACAGAACAGGAACATAAGAGAAAGACTAAAATGATTAAAAGTGTTGGTGCTGACAGGCCCTCCTCTGTCATGTCCTCACACACTCACTCTTGTCAGGACTCTTGCTGCCAGATACTTGGATCTCAGAGGCTGGCAACGCTTCAAACGGCCCCAGACCAATAAACATGCAGATCTGCGGACGGGCTCATGCATGTCACCGACGTGCACGCTCCTCCGCACGTGCACGCTCCCCCACACGCGCGCGCACGCACGCACATTCTGTTGCTTGTGCGCCGCAAGAACTGAACACCCACATAAGTTCAAATACTGGTGTTGATTTTAGTAGCTATAAATTGATTTCATTCGCCTACACAAGTTAATAATTCATAACAAAATTCCAAACTCCATTTCATTGCTAAGGAAACAAAGGATTCTGAATGCTAATTTGAATTTATTACTTTTATTAACAACCCAAATTTCAGACTGCATTATTAAATATTATGAAATTTAATTTAATTTATCATGGATCTTTGGGCTTACTTTAAGTTAAGATTTCCTATTTATAATTGTGCCTTGAAATTACTGCAAATAAAACCAATTGAAACCCATCAAAAATACAATAAAAAAAGGACTAAAGAAAAAAAAAAGAAGGAAAATTAAAAAAAACAAAGTAAAACTAAAAAAGAAAGAAAATCAAGAACATAAAAAAGTAAAAAGAAAAGAAAAATTAAAACAAAACAAAAAATCTACCAAAATAAAAAAATCTAAGTAAAAAAAAAAAAAAAAAAAAATTAAGAACGTAAAAAAAAACAAATAAATCTACCAAAAAAGAACAAAAAACAAGAAAAAAAAAAAATCGAGCAAAATGAAAACTAAAACAGGAAAAATCTAAGCCAAAAAAAAGAAAAAAAATCTATGAAAATAAAACTAAAAAAGAAAAATACATTGTGAATTCCAGTGCCTATTGTAGCTCTTCAGTTTTTACAGTTCTCCCCCCACATGCCTTCTTCTCGTGCACACTCCTCCACGTGCACGCCCCTGACATGCACGTACATTCTGCTGCTTATAGCCACCGCACTGCCAGCTGTCGCAGATCTAAGAGGACTACCACACCACCTGTCCCCTCCCCCTCCCCTTCCTCCTCCGCCCAAACTCACATCTTCACAGTCATCCCCCGCTTTGTTCTCTCCTCTTTCTATCTCTCCATCTGTGCGTCTTATGTGCTGCTTTTGTGCTGTGAACATCAAGGATCTCTTGATCTTAAAGTTGACAGATTATGATGCAAAATCGGCCTTTTGGATCTTTGCGGCTCATTTGAATATGTGTCTCAAAAACATACCTGCAGTCGTTTTCTCTTTATTTCACTTCAGTTTAAAGGCAGTCATTTTGTGAAGTTGTTTTCTCCATACATACATAAATGTTGAAAAAGAAAGTGTTTTTATAAAGTCTCTACACATTCATACACGACTGAATCATCAAAAATAAAAGTACTTTAAAGCCACAGAATGTAACTTTCAAGCAAAAAACTTAGACTGAAATCAAAGCATGTTTGATCTTTTGGGTTGTTTATTGCCCTAAAAAACACAGAAAATCAATGTTCTTACTCTGAGCAGCGGGCTTGCATCTCCACAAACCTGACTCTTATTTGACCTGGAGTAGGGCCTTCTCCTGCTTCTCTGTGTCTTTTATTTAATTGTATTTAATTTTTAAATTTGATTTTATTCATTTTTTTTTATCTTTTTATCTTTATGCATTTTAACACTTTTTTGTTTATTGTTTTTTATTTATGATTGTCTTTTATTGTATTAATTTGTCTGTGTAGCACTTTGGAAAATGTCATGTTGATCAAATGTGCAATAGAAATAAAGTGGATTGGATTGGATTGAAAAAGAACAAAACAAAAAAAACCTCACATTTAAAAAATACATATCATGTTTAACAATCAAATACAAGAGAAAATATACCCAACATTATTAAAAAAAAAAAACCACACAAATCCTATTCCATCGGTGCTAGCATGATTAGAATTTGGAGTTTAAAGAGTTAAGAACACAACTTTATTTCAACATGTGACAGAATCTGTAAAAGAGCCAAAAATGACATCCAAAAGAATTCCCCAAAGAATTTAAAGTGCTCCCTGTTAGCATGTTGAGATTTTGGGGGATGGAGCTAGCTAGCATGCGTTGCCAGATAAGAGATGCAGCGTTCAGGTCAATGACAGTATGTTTGTACAAAGGGTGCAAGGTTAACGGCCTAGCCTCTGTTTACCCTGCCCTCCTGTGTGTCCTCGCTCTCCTCTCATTGGGATTAGGCAGGTTTACGTCAGGACTGCGGGGGGATGTTTGGGTGTTCATATTGACACAAAGAAGAACTGATGCTAAACTAATTCAACTAAACTTAGAATGAACCTGAGTGAGGCCAAATCTGACGAAACACTCCTGTGCCACCTTGTGATGTCATCTTGTGATACAGGAAATGCGCCACTGAGTTTTAAACTCATGCACCTTCACTAGAATCATTTGGATCAATTCAGCCCTGGAATTTCCAAACTCTACTGAACCAAAGGTAAAATTAGCTGTTAACTTTAACTACCACTTCATGACATCACAAGGTGGAACAGAGCATTTTGCGTTTTTACTCCAACATGTGTGAATGAAACAAAACACAACTCCAGGTCTGTTTCTGGGGAGGTAACAACATTCTAACATGTCTTAAACCTCACAAGAGTCCATTTTGTGTAATATAGCACCTTTCAGAACTAGGGTCATGATAGCTTCACAAAGAAAGTAGAATTTTGAAAAAAAAAAAAAAAAAAAATTGAAACGTTAAGTAAATTTGTAGCGTAATTTTCTAATCTCTACCATCTAACACATTTTGAAGACTTAGTGAAGATATAGACACCTCTGAGAGACCAGAATGCAGTTTTTGTGTCATGATAAAACTAGCAACAACTACTAGCATGCTAACTGCACACTTCCTGGTTATCACACAGTCAAACGCTTCATAATGAGATGCAGACAGAACACAGCGGACCTCAAGAGCTGCTTATCTGTGCTCAAATATAAAAAAAAACCCATCAGGTACAGGCATTTTAAACTATAGAACCACATTTACAAAAAAATACAAAATTACGACGTCACATGGACACAACTTATTCTATTCTAACATATTATCTTTGTAAATCTCATGCTAATTAGATGCAGATTGTTTAGCCTTTGCATCCTCTCTCTGTCTCCCATCTCTCTAAATAAGATTACCCATAATGCCGAGTCTGCAGGAGGGGCCCTTGGTTAATTCCCTGTGTTTGGGGCCTTTAATAGCTTATCGACCGCGTGGACTCTGATACAGAGAGCGGTGTGCACTTCACACACAGAAGAACTTAATCACCGTGAGGCTGTAGGTGTCTGGAGCTTTAATCACACAGCCCAGGGTTCATGTAAACTCTACCCAGGCCTCAGAGGGGTTTCCTGTGGGAGCAGGAGGAGGAAGGCCCCTGGAGGTGACGGAGCTCAGCTGGGGTAGGCGAGCGATTCTAACCCATGAAAGAGGGTCCATGTCGGGGTACAGACTCACTGCCCTTGGCCTGGTTAAATCATGCTCAGCTGCTGTACAGTGCAGTGCTCCATCCAGTGTCGAGTGAAGACACTGGGCAGTATAAGGACAGTTAGAATAAAAATGTTCTCTTTTATATTGTCAACTGAATTTTCATTTTTCATTGGTAAATAACTGAATAATCTTGTATTAGACATGGATGGGTTTCGGTCACCGACACCATTTTGAGGACTGAATACAAATTGATAGTTGGGTAAACTTTCTAATAATCTTGAATCTTGAAAATGACATTTTCTTACATTATACATTTAGCCTGCCAACACATATTTGAATTTTTATTTAATTCATTTTTTTTCAAGTGAAATCTCTTAGCTGCATCCTACATTGTCACTAAAAAAGTTATTTTATTTATTTATTTATTTATTTATTTATTTATTTATTTATTTATTTATTTATTTATTTTACAAATAAATATTTCTTTTAAAACGATAATACTGTATATACTGAAAAGCTGTACCTGATTTTTACTTACTTTTTAAAAATGTGGAAAAAAAAAAAGAAATAGTTCAGTTTAAATGGCTTGAACATTAGGCTTCTTCAAACATTTAAACATTCTGACGGATCGTACTGTAGATGTTTTGTGTAGATGTAGATGTGTTGTTTGACTCATGACTTGTCTTGATGGTCATGTTGTTGATGAACTGTATTTTAGAGGATAATAATACTGATGAATTTGGTAAATGTACATTTTAGAGGATATTGATGACAATGACATTTTTAGAAGATAATGTTGAATTTTAAATCTTGTATTTTTGGAAATTAGAATGAATGAATGAATTTTGATTGTTTTAAATGTTTAATGATTAATTGGATAATGGTTACTTTAAGGAAACTGTTAATGATGAAATGTTGTTCTTAGAGTTGGTCTAATGTAAATAGTTTCTTTAATGTATTTTGTACCCGCCCAAGGACTGCAGATGTAAAGTAGCTTGTTGCTAAATCTGGCACAGAGCATCTTTTCTCACTGAGTTTAATGTTTTCTGTGCACTGTCCTTGTTTTAAATTAAACAACTCTCAGAGACCAGAGGGGAGTTTTGTTGTCAGCTAACAACAACTAGCATGCTAATGCACACTTCCTGACAATAAAATCCTTTATAATGAGAGGCAGACAGTACGCAGCTACATATTTTGACCTCAAGAGCTGCTTATACAATAGATCTAATGTACAATATATGAGTACTGGGGCAAGACACATTTTGCTAAATCCATGGGAAGAAAATCAGGTATGTGGTCCTTAACACCTTGACAAATGATTCTAAAAATAAAATTGTATTAACGGAAACACTGTACCCCAAATCCTATTCTGCACAAACACATGACTATGTTCCTGCACTCATGTGCACTGGCCGTCTGGCGTGTTGAACCCTTTTCCATTCCAGGCCCAACATGGACTTTATTTTGGCGTTGTTGGGCGGAATCGTTCTGCTCCGATGGTCCCCAAACACCAGCCCTCCGACCACCGTCCAACCATGGCTCCCCACAGCTGCATTACCCATCAGCCCCTGCTCCCACTCACTGTTCCCAGGCTACGGGGCTCCCCATCTCACCCGGAGCCAGGCCAGAGTGGGAACATCTCCAGGAGGAACTGTGGCTCATTAGCGCCGATACTATATGGGGGTTTTACACTGTAATCTGGAAACTGTGGGGCCTCCTCATTCGGGCACTATTTTAACAATGCGGAGAGAAGGTGGTGTTTAGGCAGAAGATCTGAAGTGGAGAATGATGGAGAGGACTGATTCTGGGTCCATCCACTGGTCTGACTGAGATGCTACTTATTAGAGTATGATAGTGATTATACCGTAGACATTTTAAAGAACTGGACTAAGGAAGTGTGACGTCACCCACAGCATTCAGCTCCAGTCAAATGAAGCTCACTGAGGCTGGCAGTCATAGGGGAATATTTGGGGCCAGGATCATGTAGAGCGGGGTTAATACAAACATTTTAAGACCAAAATGACCAGGATTGTGAAATGTAGCGAAAACCAGATAATAATCAATACTAAAATCAATACTAAAACTAGTATTGAAACTAGACGGTCACTTGAGGAAGCATCAATACTAAAAAAGTCCCATTCACAGGACAGAACTGAGTCTTTCCTGAATGTCTTTAGAATGATGTTGATCTGTATCAGAACAAGTATAAGAGCACATAGACTAGTATACACCCATGGACCACTATGGAACCTACCTGGACCCAGATACAGATATAAGGACACATGGGAATAGAAAAGAAGATATCATCATCAAGGTATCGAAAGCGGTATTCAGTATCGAGTCTGTTCCTTTGTACCGAAATCACGTTCGAAATTTTAGTATCGTGACAACATTAGAACACACCCTAAAAAAAAAAGAAACAACCAAAATCCAAGCTTCTGTCTCCAGTCACTCAGAATAGTTGGACATGGGTCAGAGGACACGGGGACAGGGCGAGACCAGAGACATACACGAGACACAAGAAGGAGACACTTTGTAGTTAGGGTAGCGCCGCCTATCTCATCCATCACATGTGAACTGAGCGGGGCTATACGGACTACTGCGAGATCTGAACCTGATCCTGGGACTGGGACACACACACACAGCTCAGAGGACACCCAACACTGGGCCCCTAGCACTAATACTATTACTATTAGCTAATCGCTTTTATTCTTCTCATTTAAGGGGCCTGTACACTTTTTTTTTTCTTCTATGTATTTGAGCAAAATAAATGTTATAGTCCAACAACTAGGAAGTGCTGGTTGGCATGCTAGTAGTTGTTAGCGTTACCATGGTGGCAATAGTCCGCTCTGGTCTGTGAGAGTTGTGAAAGGTGCTTATAAACTCATCGCCGTGAATAATTAGGATTCTCAGAATGCATAAGGCAAGTGAGGAGAAACTTTGGAATGAGATAGATTTTTAATGTTTTTAAGAGAAGAAAAACGTAGGTACCACCCCCCCTCTTCCCTTTCTATACATTCACACAGAGCTCAGAGGACACTCAACACCGGGCCCCTCGCATGTCCCCCTCGGCTCCGTGTCTCCCGGTGGACATTTGAATGGAGACCTCTCTACTCTTACACATGAGTTCTTTTGAGAGTGTCTTTTATCTGTCGCCCATGGGTGTCGGGTTTCGGGCCGGGCGCCACACCCGCCTCGGAGGGTCACCTGGGTACAATGCAGAGGTGAGGGTGGGTCTGGGCCTATAGGTATGAGTCAGTGCGGGCTGGGGTCGTGTATGTGATGGGATGTATTTGCACTTAGTCACTTGGTTATGAGGCATTGTGCCGTTCAAAGTGGAGTGCTGTCATCTTTTGTTTTGCCACTGTCTTTTCATCGGTTGTTGTTGATGTGTTTCACTCTTGAGGTCATGTCACCATACACATCGTTTAAGAAACAGTTTAGTATTTTGAATAGCTCGAACTTACTAAGTTCATATTAGTCAAAATTTGATTTAAGAATTATGCATATATACATTTATATTATTTGAACTGAGTAATTTATTGCCTGAAAATGAATTGTGCTGTAGGCTACCTGACTTTTACTCTCTCAAAAACCTCTTATTCTTAACGTTTTGCAGTGATCAAAACCTATTCCTCAACACATTCCTGACACCCTCATTGCTGCATCAATCACTGCAATGAGTTTATAAGCAGAGTTTCACCATTATGGTAATGCTAACGACGACAAGCATGCTAATAGCAGACTTCCTGCAGCAATATATGTATTACTTTACTAATTATACTTTACTAATTAAATGTGAAATATATATATATATATATATATATATATATATATATATATATATATATATATATATATATATATATATATATATATATATATATATATATATATTATCCATCACCCGTCCTTTCAGGAGCAGTGGGCAGCACAGCTTTCAGGCGCCCGGGGACCCATCTCCATGATCTTGTTGCTGGTCTTGGTCAGGACCTCAGCTGGAGGATTTTTACCTATGGAGCAGATTTTTGGGTTGATGGGGGAAACCGGAGTGCCTGGAGGAAACCCACCCAGACAAGGGAAGAACACGCAAACTCCACACAGAAAGGCCCGGGTATTGAACCCGGAACCTTCTTTCTATGAGGCGTGAGTGCTAGCCACTCGATTTGAAATGTTAATTGTCATGGTCCTAACTTTTCATCATTCTGAAACCCATGGATACAATGATAAAATGACCACTACTGTATGACCAATATTTTCTACTGTTGCCATTTTGATGTTAAATTCAGAATTGTTGGCCAAACCTTCTCAAACCTAGTGCGCTGTCATTTACACCCTGGTCTATGATTATCATTCTGAATACTGTGTCCGCTCCAGGAGCCAAAACACTGCAGTGGGGTTAGACAGGTGTTTCCCATTTCCCCATCACTTTTCCTCCTCGTTGGTTTTATGAACTCTGTCATTAATCCAAGATGGCCGCCTCGCTAATGCACTCTCCGTGTGTGTGCGTGTGTGTGTGTGTGTGTGTGGAGGGTGTATAGGCCTGCTGCTGTGATCACGAGCCTCCAACGCACTACAAAAGATAACAACATGCTAACTGCTAACACAACATCCCATATAATAAGCACCAGCTCATGAGCTATAAGGCTATTCTGGGACGCTAGCTAACATCCCTGAAGGAGGAACGTGTGCTAAACCAGAGCTGATGTCATGATCGAATTCACTTCTGCTAGGACGATTACATGGTGATTTAATAGAGATGGGTTTAGTTTTAGTATCTGATTTTCAATTCTTCTGACAACCCTGTAGGCTACTTTATAATATGACTCGAGACCCATTCCTCTTTAACTGTTGAGATATTGCCAAAGAGCCGACAATAAAATATAAAATGTTAGATTTCAAAGTCTGATGAATAAAAGTAAATTGTTCAAATCATTTCATTTTATTGTCAACATGAAGTTTTTGTGTATTATACAAATTTTATGTTTTTGAGTTTTCAGCCTCGGTAAAATGTTCCCTCATTAAAAACATGCCTGAAAAGGTTTTAGATGTCATCCATGCATGTTTGGGTAATCTAGCGATCTCTCTCGGGCCCTATTCGAACCCTGATTACAGTTAGCTGTAAGATTTTGTCTAATGCTCCGCTCACAAGTCTACAAAGCTGAAATGTGCAGTGGTTTGATTGTTGGGATGCACACTGATTGTGTTGTCGCAGCGCTCTGAAGGGGGAGTGACTTAGCACAGAGAGCAAAATGATTGGAGACTAAGAGCATAAAAAAACAAAGTGAAACTTGTTAATACATTGTTTTTTTTTTTGTAACAAATATGTGATTGTCGCATAGCCATTGACAAAAAATGTTTAGTCAAGAAAAGGTACTATTACTTAAACAGAGTTACTTCAGTACAAGTACAAGTATGGCGTAATAATAGTACAGTTTCATCCAAAATGTATCATTAGCTAGAGCTGTTCTTGGAAGCTAGCTAAAACCCCTGAAGGAGCCAGTGTTGTTGTAATGATGGAATTAGCCCGCGCGCTAACCAAGGACAATTAGATGACAATTGGATGCGCTCTCCCTGTTAGCTCGAGGACAGATGGTGTCCTCCGAACACTCACACTTCATTTGTAAGCAGATCGCACAGGGCAGATCATTATCACTGAAGAGGGCTCCTGTCCACTGACCCATGCTAACGCTAGCCCCACAGCTAGCACAACATCTGACAAACGCCGAGAATGTCTCACTTAGCGGCAATTTGGGTGCACTAATTGGGGGACGTGCTCAGAGGAATGGGCACCGGAGGGGAGGAGGGTTAGGTGTCTTGCCTAAGGACACGATGGTAGGGTGAGCTTATGTGAGCTGGGGTCAAAACACTAAACATTTAATTAAGTGACCTAATGCTTTTCTTCCAATCTTGGGATTTATTGCAATGAATAAATAATGCTGAAATTGAATACTTCAAATACAGATAAGAAAGTATATTATATCGACATTTATTTTATTTATTTTGAGAATGCATATTTAGCATATTTTCCCGTTCTTGAAACACTATTAAACACTAACATTCAAATGCAAAATAATGCAAAGCTAATAGTCAATATTCTTTTCATTTAAAGTGCCTGTACACAATGTTTTTCCATGTATTTGAGTAAACCGAGACTTGCCTGAGTACAGTTATATTGTATAAGCAACTCTTGAGATCAAAATAAGTCTGCTGTGTACTGTCTGAATCTAATAAAAGCATTTTATTGTCTGTCAGGAAGTGTGTGGTTAGTATGGTAATTGTTGACAGCAAAACCCTGCTTTGGTCTTTGAAAGTTTAAAAAAAAGTCCTTAGAAATTCATTGCAGTGGAAAAATTAGGATGCTCAGAATGCAGAAGGTAAGTGAGGAATAATTTTGGAACTACAGTATGTTATTAGATTATTTTTCAGACCAAGGGTTTGTTTTCAGTGGCAACACTCATGCCTCACAGCAAGAAGGTTACGGGTTCGATCCCCGGGTCGCCCGGGCCTTTCTGTGTTTGCATGTTTCCTCCCCGTGTCTGGATGGGTTTCCTCCGGGTACTCCGGTTTCCCCCCATCAACCAAAAACATGCATCACCTATGAACAGTTTACAATCAAGGACCGTCAAGGAATTCCTCCCTCCTGTGGGCTCACCACCTGCAGAGGGGTTCATAGGGGTCTGGGTCTGGTGCACAGAGTAATGGGCAGCGTGCTGCCCCCGCGACCCAGCCGGATTAAGCGGGAGAAGATGGATGGATGGGTTTGTTTTCATACCTGACAGTTTCGACTTTTCACTAGTGGTCTTCCTCAGAGTGGTCATGTGATGTTGCTGTTGCAGAGGACAACAAACATTGTTGCTGGATTAAAGAGGCAATCGAAATACAGAAACATGGGACTATAAACCAGGACGAGGGGGCTTTTTCACTCTCACACACCTGGGATACTGTCTTGAGGAAGTCAGACTGTAGATTGCGCTGTCATCCTGCCTCCACCAGTAGGAAGACATCTCCAAAACATGTAAACCTGTAAACCTGAAACTGTCAGGTATGAAAACAAACTCTTGGTCTGAAAAAGAACCTACTAACATAAATTATCAAGAGACCACATGAAGCTCATTTCATTAACTTTTTTTTCCCTTTGTTTAAGACAGTAAAAATCAAGTAAACTGCTTCACTTCTCATTGTGGCAGCTAAATGCAAGTCCTCCCTGGCAACAAAGTGTTTTTATTTTATTAGCTGTTGCTTGCTTACTTATTTTCCATACATTTTATGCATCATTTCAAGATATAAACATCAAAAACCAATATCCCAAAAGTAGTTGAAAAAGCCAGTACAGAATGCATAATACAGGAGTTAGCACTCAAACTATTGTGCAGGGAAATCCAGTCTCCAAAGTCATCAGTGTAAACCACATGTGCAAATCCAACAACTACTGCAATTTTCCTCCGCATGTCCCCAGTGCACAACTTTTACAACTTCACCAATATATCCCCCCCCCCCAAATCCACCAGTCCCCCCTATAATCCCGCCCAAGTCCAGGTTTGGGATCAGACTCAGACCACGGAGCATGACCAAAGTCCCCGCTCCGGACCTGCTGCTTCTTGCTTTAATAAGACAGGAGGCAGGTCTCAGGGAGTGTGCTGTAATGGCTTCCCAAACTCCATCGGGTACATGGGCAAGGAGGGTGAAGTGTATTGCTCAAGGACGTGACAATAGTATGGACTGGTGATTGACAGTACTGAGGCCATTTGGGTTGGGTTGTAAGAATTGATGCATTGTTGCCTTAGTTTAGAATGGTGTCTGCCTACATTAGTTAATATCCTGGTTTAGTCCTGGGTTGGTCCAGGTTTGGTCTTGGGTTATAGTTCTGAGTTAGCGCCATCTTAGTCCTGGTTTAGTCCTTGGTTACTTTTATTTATTTTTTATTTATTTATTTATTTATTTTATTTTATTTTATTTTTTTTTGACTCTTTTGTGCTTTTTTCATACCTGCAGTTGTGTTTTCTTTCATTCACACATGTGCGAGTAATCCTTTATTATTAGTCTGTCTACATCTCCAAAGCTCAAAATGCTCTGTTCCACCTTGTGATGTCATGAAGCAGCAGTTTTCAAGTCAACAGCACTTTTTATTTTTATTTTTTTACCTTTTGTTGAGTAGAGATCGGCAGTTCCAAGGCTGAAATGGTCAAAGTGATTCTAAAGAAAACACAACTTCAAGTATGTTTGTGACAAGGAAATGACATTATAACAGATCAGATAATTGCATAATATGGGCCTTAAAGTGCTCGGTTAAATCCTGCTTTAGTCCTTGTTTTGTCCTGATGATGATGATAAACCCTGGTTTAATCCTGGGTTAGATCTGGTTTAATCCTGGTTTGGTCCTGAGTGAAAGATTAGTTGAAATCCACCTTCAAGTTAAGGATTGCGGGCTTTTATAATTATTATTTAATTTCGTGGGATAGTAACTGTGGTAAATAAATCATAGTTTTACAACAGTCAAGTAGTAATTTTGTAAAGGAAAGTTGCAAAAACACAGAGATGAAAAGTATCGCTGGGTTCTAAAATGGAATGCCTCTATCTATGGCATCAATACACAAATACCATACACACACATATCCCATACACATTATGTAATTACCTCTAAGCATGTCATATCTGCTGCCATGTCCAATCAGGAAGGCAAGTCATAAACCACCAAAACTAGGACACTTTGTCTAATTTGCTTTGAGGGGGTATTTTTCGTCTGTGGGGCACTAACTGTAACACATCACATATTCAGATCATCATGTTACCTTTTTTTGTCTTGAAAATGCTATATTAGCCGAAAATAACATAGTAACCTGTTGTATAAGTTTCATTTTTGTTTTTGACGTTCTGAGTCAAAAGTCACTCCCCCTTCCCAGCACCATCGCATTATAATTTTCGTGTGTTCTAATGAAAATACTGCACATCACATCAGGTTTGTGAAGTTGTAGTGTATTGTTTTGTATCATGTTTTAGTGTATTTATGGAGAATTATCATGTGGGAGCATGGGTGATGGCTTGTGGGCTGAGCTTTGGACAGAATCGGACTGCTAACCACAAGGAGGGTTCGAATAGGTCCTGGGAGAGATCGCAAAATTACTCAAACATGCATGGATGACATCTAAAATCTCTTCAGACATTTTTGATGAGGGAACAACACTATGATAGAAAGCTCCAAAAGTTGAAGTTGCATAATGAAATGAGTCGTCTAACCTGCCACATGTAGCCTACTTGAACCTGGGCAGCAGCTCTTTCACCTCATTCTCTTTCACAGAAGTTCACTGTTGGTATGAATAAGATAATTGCTCTGTCTACACAATAGAGTAACTTCAGAGCAGATCCTGGTGAGTGGATTATGCTTCCTTGCTGTGAATAGTGAGAGCACATTAGGTTGTGTGTAATTACATGTTAGGAGGCATTAGCAGACAAAGCAGTGTCTTATGTAACCTCCTTCTGCTGGAAGTACACTTTCTTCTAACACAGCTCCGACTGGTCCAACTGCTTTCCCCATTGTTCTCAGTACCCTGGATAAATCCTAGTTTAGTCCGGGTTTAGTCCTGGTTTAATCCATCTTTAGTCCAAATTTTATTTTTGACATTGTCGTAATTTAGATTTAGAAGAGGTGGTATTATGCAAAATCCACTTTTTGGAGCTTTCAACCATGTTATCACATTGTTCCCTCACCAAAAAACATGCTTGAAGGGGTTTTTGATGGCATACATACATGTTTGAGCAATCTAGTGATCTCTCCCAGGCCCTATTCAAACCTGGTGTGCAGTATGATCCTGCGCAAGCCTTCGTCACTCATGCTCCCACACCACAATTCTCTACAGAAGCATGATAAAAAACAATACACTACAACAATACTTTAAATCTGAAATTATTGCAGTATTATTTTATTAGATTTTTCACATTTCCTAGTACTTTAATTTATACATTCAGGTTAAAAAGAATTTCTTTTTAAATTCTTCTTTATCTGTCTCCATTTGTTATATCTCTTGTATACATTCTATTCAGTTTTTAAAACAGAGTTATTCTGCAAAATCATCTTTTCAGAGCTTTTTAACCATGTTATAGTAGTTTCTTCTCATTGTCCCTCTGAAGTTGTATTTGGAGTGATTCGTGGATGTTTGAGTCATCTTTAATCACTTATTTTCAAGATGCCATTTTCAACCCATGTTTTCACTGACCACGCCCACTGCTCTCTACTTACTTTCTTCAATTTTATTTTCTTAACCTGTGATACATGTAAGAGTGGGCATACTTATTTTGGTACAAATGAAAAAAAAAAATATATATATATATATATATATATATATATATATATATATATATATATATATATATATATATATATATATATATATATATATATTCTACTCAAATACTGTTATGTGCAGCTATCCATCAGGCTCTTTGTTGTGATGGGCACCGCAGTTTCTAACGCAGAAGTTAGTGGACTCCTTTCTTAGTCATTTTAGATTAATTTTGCTATTTAAAATGTCCAAATGACATAATTATAAACATAATTATCCACAGGTGTCGTACATTATAACTATAGAGCACACATAAGCACAATAGATCTGCTTTAACAATAACTCCTCTGAACTGGTATGACTGCAGTAGGCTCTGGAGCTCCCTGGTTGTGTGTTCTGGTCTGGTCTGTACCCTTCTGGTTGTGTTGTGGTTGTGTGTTGTGGTCAGTCTCCCTGTGGTTTGTGTAGCTCCTGGTGAGAACATTTCAGCACTTGGCCTTGCACCTTGCAGACTTTGTTGGTTTTGGCAGAGCAGAACGTTCACAGGCCAAGGTACATGGGCCTGTTTGGGACATTCCAGCTTAATGAGACATTTGAAATGAATAGAATGTTGTTACAGTATTATGAATCAATCCCAAAATAGTCAGTAGAATCTTAAATCTTGTATGAGCAGGAATCTTAACAGGTCAAAACTTGTTATTTTCAAACTTTTAAGACCAATTACAATGTTAGAAGAAAATACAATAGATTTAAACCAGGACTAGAACCAAGACCAGAACTAAGACAAATGGAAACTAGCTATTTATCTCTACTAATCTGGTGGTTTTTATGAGCTTAATACATTGCCCCTTCAAAAAAAGACTAAACTAAACTTAAACAAGACTTGAGGGGTGTTCACACTTGCACCAGCATATCAAAATTGGGACTAAACCTGAACTAAACCTGGTCTAGACTAGGACTAAATCATGATTAGAACCAGAACCAAGAGGAGAATTTTAAAGAGAACTAAACCAAGATTTAAGCTATGTTCAAACTTGCACAATCACCACAAAGTTGAGACTAAACTGGTACTAAACCTGAACTAGACCAGGACTAGAACAGGACCAAATCAAATGTGCATTATGACACAAACTAGGCCCAAAGTCTAATGGGACCAAAGTCTGAACCAGGTCTAGAAACAGGTCAACACCAGGACTAAAACAAGTCTAAACCCGAACTAAACCAACTCAAAATTATGAAACTATATTTTAAGGATCCATATTACATTTTTTTTTCTCATCTGTTATAGTTGTTTCTTCAGCAAAATCATATCTGGAGTTTATTCACACGTTTAACACAAAAACTGCCAATCTCATCTTCACATCTTCATGACATCACAAGGTGGAACAGAGTATTTTGAGCTTAGGAGATGTAGACAGACTAATAATAAAGTGTTACTCAAACATGTGTGAATGAAACAAAACACGACTCCAGGCATTTTTTTGATGAGGTAACAACATTCTAACATGGCTTAAATCTCACAAGAGTTCACTTAGTGTAATATAGGATGTTTAACTTCTTTTTACATCCCTTCATCACATTAATTATTCACAAGTAAACCCTATCATATCTCCGTAACCTTTCTGTGTCCCTCAAGTCATCCAAACCTGACCTTCTCCTCTGCACGGACCTGCTCCATTCATCATAGCGTTTGACCATCGACCCATTGCAGCAAACTGGAAACCACGGCTTTAATTACACCAACCCCATTGATTTATGCTAACAGTCCACAGTGCTAAACACGCTAGGATTGACAGACCACACACGCTACGTCCTCCCTGCATACATGACCATTACAAGTGAGATTGAAATCCACGGAGGAGAGGGATTAAAAGTTTAGGCTGACAGATTTGTGCCGAAGGGAAGGTAATTAGACACGAGCTTCTTAAGAGTCATTTGGAGATTAACAACTCCAAAATAGCCTAAGAGAAAACAACACGCCTAGCTACTGTTCAAACACACGGAAACTGGGTCGAAAAAATATCTGGGAAAGAAAGAAGTGTGCCATAGCTGTCCAGGGGCAAAAGGACAGAGATGTGGCAGTAATTAGGTGCCAATGGCTACCCCCACTGCCATTGAAAAGGCATAGCATAGTGATACAGGCAAGGTGGGTGAAGTGTATTGCTCAATCACACAAAAATAACATATTGCACATTGGTTTGGTTTCAGATGACATCACAACATTCTCAAAGGCAATAATATTTAATACAGATGGGGGGCAAATTTTTGTTGCAATTGATACTCTGCAGTGACATCACGCTGGGGGAGTTCTACATGTATGTGTGTGGCAGAATGTTTAGAAGTTACTACAGTGACTCAAAGCACAAATCAGCTCACCTGTCATAGTTCCACCTAAGTATGTTCTTTCTGGTCAGATTGCGTTAAAATGAAGCGTTAAAGTCTAATTTGAGTAACAGAGCTTCAGACAGAGCAATGCTTACAGTTAGCATCATACCCCCAGGGAATGTTGATGACATCAGCTGCTAACTATCAATACAGTGAGTTCTTGAGTCTAGTCAATAATCGAAATGATCAGGTTCAGCATTGCGCAGTTACCTTTTGGATTTTTCATGGTAAAATACAATGTAAAAAAAATAGAATAAAACTGCCCCCCCCCCCCCCCCCCATTATCACATTCTAGAATCTGAAAACATATTTTCATTATTTTATATTGCTGATAAAAAATTCCAAAGACTCCCATAAGCTGCTAAAAACATATATTAAAAAAAAAAAAGCTTAGTAATAATTGAAATTACACTGTGAATTTTTAAGACTTTGCAGCTAACTAATCTCAGTCCTGGAACAAATTACAATTTTCCAAAAACGTATTTACAGAAAGTGAAAAATGATTTTTTTGGGTGAATTTTTGGACAATCACCAGGACCGCTGCGATGCAAATGCCAACTTTCAAAAACCTGGCTTGTTTGCTCAAAGTTCAGAGCATGTTTACTGTATCCATTTGTTTAGCTTGGCCGATTGTTTGGTCCAACTAGCGTCATACAAACATGGCGGATACACAAGAGTGCCCGTAAAATATGATGTTGACCTTTAGTGAACCAAACATTAGCAGGTCTGGTGGAACTAGTTCATTTAGCTTTAGCAACAACACTCGATCTTATAGGTAAAAGTGCTTTTGAAAGATTGGACAATACACTTCATCCACCGTGCACTCCAGCTTGTATAACTTGTCGGAAGAAGTTTGCTAACCCAACCCGGGCCCCTGCTGCATGGAGTGGCCCCTCGCTGGGCTGTTTGAACCAATTGGCCCCAAAAGTCCTTAAGACAAATGTGTTTGAGTAAAGCTGCTCTGGCACAGGGCCCAGTGCACTGTCACTTTACTTTTGAGTAGTCTAGTAGAGGTTAATTGGCAACTGTGCAAATATTACTGCATTAATAAGTTATAAGAAAAATATAAAATCATTACAACAGAATATCATTTATTTTGGTAAATTTTATTTATGTATTTATTTATTTTTTTGTTAATGTATATATTATTTTTTTGGTCAGATTTTTTGTCAGGTGCCTTTCTATTAACCGATCACTTGCTAGTTGATTAGCTGATGGGCTTTTTACTTGATCCACTGTAGCAATGTCTATTAGATTTTATAGTGGTCATTTATTTTATCATTAACATTATAGTGTGGTCTTATATATTTCTGATATAAACCAAGACCATTTTAAAACTGTATTTTTAAAACTACAAATTTGGTTCTATTCATTTTTTTTATTTTTTTATTTTTTTATTTTATTACCTCCGCCAAGGAGGTTATGTTTTCGCCTGAGTCTGTCTGTTTGTTTGTTTGTTAGTTAGCAAGATAACTCAAAAAGTTATGGACGGATCTTGATGAAATTTTCAAGAAATGTTCCTAATGGTAAATCCAACGATGATTAAATTTTGGTGATGATCCAGAAGAAATCCTGGATTCTGGACCACTTTGAAAACTGAGTTGCTTGGCGGAGGTCTGCGCTCTCTGAGTGCTTTTCTAGTTTGTTTTTTTTTGTTTTGTTTTTTTCCAAATTTTTCTTTCTTTTTTTTTTTTTTTTTGACATACCTAAACAATAAACTGTACAAATCTTAAATGTATATTACTTGGAACTGGCTAAAATAAATCCATTACACACAAATGATTAAAAAGGAGAAATGTTTCAAGTTTCAGCTGACCAGGAGTGACCCACATAAAGAATAGCTGTGTAAATGTTCAAAAGTCTGTAACAGAGAAGGCTGCGTTCTTTGTAGTAACCTGATCTGACCGGCAGTCAGAAGGTACGTGTGAGGAGCAGACTCTTTTAGACCATATAAAACCAGGGTTCTTCTGATCCGATACATGTGGTCCGGAGGATTTCCTGTATGAGACCAGACCGCTGCTGTAAGATCTATGGAATCTACGCTACGCCTGGGGAAGAGGAAGATGGTTTTGGTACGGATGGTCTCATGGGATAGACATGTACAGGGATGCCATTGTATTTTTGTGCTAAAATTGACATTATTGAGGAAAATTTGTATAAAACATTTTTATGTTTTGTTTTGTTTTGTTGGTGTTCCTAACAAAAACAATTTGGCTTGGCTAATGCTAACCAGTTATTAACATTTTCATTTAGCAAAACTTGCATTTAAAGGTGGACTATGCAACTTTTCTGCTGTAGTGTCTGCTACCTGGTTATCTCCATGAAAGTGTTATAATTGTGTCTGGAAGGTTTCACTGTATGGTATTATTTATTTACTTATTTAGTTTAATCTATGTAACCTTTATTTCAACATGTGTGTTTTCACCTCTCAAAAATACATTGAAAAAAGTATCCTTACTGCAAGTGAGGTTGTCGAAGTTTAATGCTATACTTTGTGTAACATTTAAGAAAAAAAGCAATACCATATCCATGGAGACAAGCATTAGAAGACACACATAGTGTAAAATGCATGACTTAGGTAAAGATAATAAAATAAAAACATGTTTGTTGTTACAGTTCTTAAAAAAAAAAAAAAAAAAAAAAACTACAGATGAAAAGTGAAAAAGATTCAATAACAGCACATCTCAGTCGGAGTAGCTGCTGCACACAAACTCCACACTGACATGAACCAGACCCAGTGAGATCAAAACCACTCACTGAGATAAACTTGGACTGGTTTGTGCTGTGGTCCTTCCTCTTTGGTCCCTGTGCTGTGGTCAGAGGCACTACCATATCATCACACCACACCAGCACACAGCCGGCCCCGGGGTTATCTGCTCTGAGCGGCCATTACCTCAGCACACATATCTACTGCTGAAGGACCAGACACAGAGCTATTCATAGAGACATGTGGATCACTGGGTCAAATACAGCCACTGTATGGGATCCACAGCTGTGGACAGATAACGCAGTAAGATAAGAGCGTAAGGCTAATGTAGTTTGCCTTATTTTCTATACAGGGAATGTCGTTGTGTTGATACAGTGTACAACAGAGCAAAGTTCACACCATTCGATATTAGTTTGTCATTTTCAAAGAAGTTCAACACTGGCATTGTGGCTGAGTGGTCTCGCCCCACAACCCGAAGGTCTTGGGTTAGATTTCTTTTCTCTTTTGAGTTTGCATGTTCTTCTTATGTTTTGAAATGTTTTATATTCAAATCCTCAAAGTATCCACCATTGCTTCTGTTGACATCACTGCAAACCCTTAATGATGAAGTTTCCTGAAATGGTTTTGACTTCACATCTGTGCTTTTTCAGGGTCAAGAAATGCCAATAGTGAAGACCAGTGATCAAAGTAAAGGGTGGCTATTTTTCAAAATCTAAAACAGATTTTGAGTTTATTTTGTTTGCATTGTGTCTTGTCATGTGTCATTCATAGTTTTGACGCCTTCAGTGAGAATCTACAGTGTAAATAATCATGGAAATAAATGAGAAAGTGTGTCCAAACTTTTGCCTGGACAATCCGTACAAGTGTAGTTCTAATCATAGCTCTTAAAAATATGACATAGGTTTCAAAATGAAGTATGGATAAGTTACTGTAAACAAAGACATATTTCATGCATTAATATTTACCTTCACCTCCGGCTTGCGTTTCCCAGCCCTATTGTTATTAATCCCACTGATGAATGAACCAGATCAATGTTTAACACACTTTACCCAAACACAACAGCCATATTTCACTTCAAGTGATCTGACCTACATTCTCCGCCTGTCAACTTTATCAGCCTCCTGCCCAACGGCACAAAGGAAATCCATTATTTACACCTTTTAATACCAGGAAGATGTTGACATGAGAAAAATGATGCTAGCTTTTCCAAACACACTGGGGTTAATGTTAAACTAAACAGACCGTGTTAGCGCGCTGGGGCTAGCAAAACAGGCGCTGTTGAAAGCAGGATTATGCTAACAATCACGCGAGAGCTAAAGGAAACTGTAAGGGCCAACTCCTTGTAATAACATCAACAGGCAAATATGTAATGTGTTAGCTAAAGGCCTGCGCTAAAGAAACAGGGTTATAATCGGGACTTCCTCTCAGGATTGTCTCGCTAAATCTGCTTATGGCTGTTGAATTATGTGTCGACAATGGCCATTTTTGAGATGCCTGTTGAGATTTTAGAAAGGCAGACCAAATTCCAAAATTAATTTCAAGATCCATCTATGCGCCTACCACTACTACTATCTGGTAGAACTACTAATACTATTAGATTCATAATAATATGGATATGGTAAGTGTAGGCCTATTATTTTCACTGTGGTATTGAGAATAGTATTGAGTATGTTTTGGCATTTTGGTAGCTTTGGGAAATGGAACAGCACAGCAGAGGTGTCCAAAATATTTTCAAAAATGCTACTATCAAGTATAATACATCTTTAGTAAAGCACTGGATGTATTTTAAAGTAAGACATGTCAGCCTAAGTAGTTCTAGCAAGTGTGTTTCTTTCTATCTCCTGGTTAAAATTGGATACTTGGTGCAGACAGTTCCTAGAAAAACTGGTTCCTATACATTCTTGACAACCGATGAAGAAGCCTCCTAACCATGCTCCCCTCTATGGATGTTACCGTGACAACATAATTGTATAGGGTTAAGTATGAGCCATGTGGAGGGGAGAGAGAGTGCACAGGCTTGTCATTACAACTGTTTGAACCCGGTACAGAAAAAGCAATCCAAAAGTTGTCAGCGCTCCAATCCTGCTCTATATTCTGGTCTAGCCACTCGGCCAACTTCACGTTTTAACATGAAATACTTAAAATAAACACTTCTACAGACTTCTGGAAAATCATATTAGATGACTTCATTTTAACTGTTTTTAACTAACAGTTGCAAGCACAAAATTAGGTTAGGAATGTACATGTTAGCATTGCAAAAGTATTTTAAATTGACTATTTTGACCACAAACTGATGACCGACTAACTCCAGAGCTAACACCTGATGTGTTGTATAAAAGTAAACAATTTTACAGTAAAAAATAATTACATTAAACCTTGATTTTATTATTTGTCGTCCTTAGTCTCTACAACTTATTACTGCTATCATGCTAATTATCATGCTAATGCTAACACTTTCTTATAATGTGGAGAAAAATGTCTTGCTTGAGGACACAGTAGCACTAATGTTGTCAGTGTTGTCAAGATACTAAAATTTCAAATTCGATTTCAATACTGAGGAATAGACTCAATACTCAGTACCAATTCTGATACTGATAAAGCTATTGAGAAGAGTTTCATTTCTGTCCTGTGAATGGGACGTTTTTAGTATTGATACCTGCTCAAATGAGTATCTAGTTTCGATACTAGTTTTAGTCTTGATTAGTATCTGATTTTCGATACTTTTGACAAACCTAGTGGGACAGGAACCAACAACCATTTTCATTTTTGTGTTACAGGCCTCTTTGGCGCCTTATAAACACAGTGGTATAGTGTGGGGTGAAAGTGGGTTATGCTTTTACCCACCAACCACAGGGTCACCAGTTCAAACCTATTCATATTTTTGTGTCCCTTGGCAAGACACTTCACCTTAATCTACTCACAATATACAGTATAGGGGTAAACGTCTCCATCTGTAAGACATTTGTGCCGTTCTAAAACTCCTTTTTTCAGGTAAACAATGGAACATCTGTCTGCAAATGCACTTAAACTTTTTTTAGGGGAAAATCCAGTAAAACCTAAGAACACTTTTGTGATATGTCACGTTTAAAGCTGCTTCCTTTTACCAGGATCAGACAGTCTCCTGCCTTACCTAACCATGGAGGAGTCTAGCCCAGTGAGGTTACAGTAAAGAAGCTAGTCAAAAATGTGAAGTGTGTCCTTGTAAAAAAGGTATTGGACAATGCATTGCTCCAATTTTTGAATAACATCTTAAAAATACAAAACTAAAACCAATCTGGCCTTCATATCTTGGCAAACAAAACACAAACCTGAAGCAGATCAAATAACAATAGTTTCCAGAATTCAGAATTGTTATTAGGGAAGCAAAAAGAGTCTGAGTCTGGAACTATGTGGACTTTAAACATGGAGTTATTTTTCTTTTCTTGTAAAATAAGTTAGATTTATACCATATACCACATGTTACCACAAATCTTTCGGTGAAAATATGACCACTGTGTGCTGTTTGTATCTAATTATAAAGCGTTTTTATCCTCTGCAAAACAATGCTAGTTGTGATGTTAGCATGCTAGTTGTTGTTAGCATTATCGTGATGGCAAAACTCCGCTTTGGAATGTCAAAGTTGTCACAACTGCTTATAAACTTATCCTGGTAAATAATTAGGATGTTCGGCATGAGTTAGGAGAGTGAGGAATAACTCTTGACAAACGATTTTAAAAGAACTAGCTTTGATTTCACACACACAAATATACAAAAGGTTTAGCAGTATTCAGGTAATTGGCTTTCATATTGTTTTTTTGAGTCAGTTGCGGTTCCATTCTGATTGTAAAGCTTCAATCACTTTTCCATTGTGCTTGATCTAACCTCAGAGGAGCCAGTAGAATGCACTCCACATGGACAGGAGGGGTTGTGTCTCCTCCACCCCCGCGCCCTTTCTCCGCCTCTACTCCTCTCCCCCCTGGTCCTGATAGGGTTACCAAGGACTCGCTGACAGGCTCTGGGACATCTGAGCTCTCATGTCCAGCAGGAGAGAGTGGACTGACCCTACCACAGCCAATGCACACTCTTTAAAAACCATGGGAACTAATTTGTCAACACGGTTCAGCCATCACGAAGACTAAAGCCTGTTTTCAATGTAATGCGAGACAGGGATAGGTACTTTGGCTGTACTGATGAACAATGCAAAGTCCGTGTTTTAGATTGGAAATATTCTGCACAATACATTCATAACTCTCTTGATATATTGGCCAAGGTTTTAGATGTCATCCATGTATGTTTGAGTCATTTTGCAATCTCTCCCAGGCCCTATCCAAACCATCCTTAAGGTTAGCTGATATCCCCCTATGTTTCAGCTGTCCAAAGCAGCAGAACCATCAGCGTCTTTATCTCCTCAACTTCAACACTGCTAAAGTTGAGGTTCAGGACAAGATAATTACTCTACCAAATCTCCCATGCTTCCTCTTCATTGCTCCTCTGACATCTCCACCTGCAAGGGTCTAAGCGACAGAGTCTAGCGTTACAGTTGGATGGATCAAAGCGTTGGAAATGACACATTCATTGTCAGCTTTTATATTCACTGTACGCGGTCTGACCTGGCGTAGCAAAACCATGTGGAATCCCAATTACAAACCCCACTCCAGAGCGGAGTGGAGAGAATGGATCTGAGGAGTGATGGAGAGCGTAGTGACTTGAAAGAGTCTGCAGCCCCGAGTAAATGTTTAGACTCGGAGAAGCCAGAGACCGCAGGAGGAGAGAAGTTGTTCTGCTTGTGTTTATTTCCAGACTTTTTGGTCAGAGCGAAAACCTGCGGAAACCCAAACTTGCCCCAGGTTTGTCATTGTAAACCGCGCACATGGAGAGCACTGCAAAAAGAGGCTAGAACTGTGAATGAGTTTAAGTTATTAGAATTCAATTTAAGAATGACTCTAAATGATCTGTCACTGGATTAAACGCACTGTACCTGTTTTTCAGTGTTTAAAATGTGTAAAACAGAACTAGTTCATTTTAAACAGTTTGCAGTGGTCCAAAGTCACTTACCTTATGTATTCTGAGAATCTTATATATTCACAATGAATTCATAAGCAATTTTCATAACTTATATGGACCAAAACAAAGTCACGGCAAAGCTACAAACAACTAGCATGTTAACGCACACTTCCTTATTATAGGACAATAAAACACTTTAAAATTGCACACAGACAGCACACAGTTGACTTATTTTGACCTCAGGAGCTGCTTATACAATGTATCTGTTTTGCCCAAATGCATGGGAAAAACGTGATCAATCCCAATATTATTTTCTGCATTAATATGGAGGTATGTGGGGAGGCAAGTCCACATAGAGTAATAATGGATGGAGTTTCTTGATCAGTATAAAGACCTATGATTAAATTAATGCAAGATTGATCATTTTAATGCCATATTGTGGAACATTCCAGACAAAGCAATACCATTTCTATGGGGACAAGCAGATGCCATATGGCCTCTGTATTACATTACATTACATATTACACATTAGCAGAACAGTATTGATAGTAGTGTAGATTAAACCCAAGCACCAGCAGCCAATCATGAATCAGTGCTAGTGCAGCCTCTGCAGTTCAGTGAGTGAATTCTGGAGGTTCTGAGCTTTCACATGAGGCATGGCCTGTCCTGTGAGAATGAGACAAACTTGGAATGGGTCCTCTGTACCATTTATAACTGTAAAAGCGCAGGATACATACAGTTCCTTTAAGTAAATTATGAAAATGCACGAGCAAACAATCGACCTTCTTTCAAAGGTTATTAAAATTTTAACACACATCTCTACCACTCAGAATTATCTTTAAAAAGGTAAATTGTACTTTTACAAATTATAATTGCCTAGTACATTTTCCCTGTTCTGTTTGCAGTGAAGTGTAGTGACAGAGAGGGCTTACTCACAGACCCTTGATATGTTTAACCCACTTCAAAGCTGCTCCGCTCTGACCACAATACAAGGAATCCACACCAGCCAGAAACGCGCTTCATTAAAGGATGACTTAAGAGGGACGCAACTCTGGCATTCCTTTTCATATAAAACCTCATATCTATCTCTCTGACACACAGCCCGGAGAGGGTCCAAACACTGGGCCCTTTGTTCCCTTTGTGGCTCCTGACCACCTACCGAGGGCCCTATAGAGGAGCACTCACCCTGGGATGATCGGAGCCCTACCCGCCCCCCTTTGGATCCTCGGGGCCGGGGAGCACCGATGGCGTCCAATAGGCTTCTCCTCTGAGATTATTCAAACCAGTGAGCACATTCAGGCTGGAAAGAGTGGAGACAGCAAACTGGAGCAGCCATTCACCCACATTCCACGGCTGGAGGGGATAAATCATGGACCAATACAAACCCAAACAGACCAAAGTTTCCATTTCAAACCAGCTCAGATCCATATCTAATAATAATACCATCTGTGCCATAACATATTATAGGGATACGGTGTGTTAGTGTTCGAGTAATTGCTGATGGGCAAAATTATACCCAACTATTATTAAACACTTTGAATGGCAGTTTAGACGAAATCATACAATCAACAAATAATTATGAATAATTTGTTTAAAGGTACAGCATGTGACTTTCTAGATGTGGCACGTCACCTGCATGATTCCAGATTATAGCTGAAGGAACAACATTTCCATGGAAACAAGCCAAATAAGACAGGTTTGTGGAAATGCGTTCCTGCTCATAGAAAGGATGCACGTTTTTTTAATACATTTTTCAGTGCAGTAAACACACCCACAATGGGAAAAAACAAACAAACAAACAAACAAACAAACATGCTTTTCTTTCAGTGTTTTGGCTAAAAATGGCCTACTTTTTATTGTTCTATTGACATATTTGAGAGATGCAAACTAATTTGCACTCTGATGCCTATTGTGTATTGAGCTACATTTAAGTTAATTTCTCTACCTTATATGTACTTATACGCTTGAATATATGTAAGTATTCATACACAGATAAATGCATTCACCGGATATATGAAATACAATTTGGTTACAGATTACCGACCTGGCAAACATATACATCAACCTGTATGAAATTAGTGAGTCAGTTTGTTTTGTATCAAACTTGAAGCATGGCAAGACACAACCTTGAGGGACTCCATATTTGAGTATACATTCATCATACAGCTTTTATGTTACATTTTGCTGTATTGTTGCCATATTGTTGTCACTACTTAGGGCATTTATTAGCTTGAAATAATTTGTTAAACCTAGCTTACTACTTACAAACAGCATCCACATTTAAAACAAGCCATTTTTTCAACAACTGTCAAATCTCTAGCCACTCAAAAACATTTTACATCCATCTCTTTAAGATTTATTTAAGCTAATGTGCAACAATTCTGTCTAAACCATGTCGTTGTCACTGCTTAGGAAATATATTAGCTTGAAGTAATTTGCTATCAAAGCTATCTTACAAATAGTATCCACATTTAAACAAGCCATTTGTTAGGCTCGTCACGGTACACGCTACTATTATCGCTCAATATATGAAAGTAATAACTATATTTTGTTCAGGCTCAATAATTATCGCATGTATTTTTAATTACTGTTTTGTAGTATTAAGCTTCTATGACAGCATTTGGTTGAATAATTAAATTATGTGACATTTTATAGATACTAGCTATTAAAGTGTTTAATTGTGTCAGTAATTCATTGCTGGCCACATTTTTTACAGTAAGGTTCACTTAGAAAAAAAAAAAGAAAAAAAAATGCTTTGGGGTTATTGCGTCACTGGTATTTTTCTGTAGCAATTTATCACACTTCAAAATGTGTTATCGTGACCAGCCTACAATATTTGTCTCTCTAGTCATTCAAAATCATTCTACAGCGATCTCTTTAAGGATTATTTAAACTAATGAACAACATTCAGGAAACAGTGAAACAAACCAGAGAAACATCAAGCCCCATTCATGCTCTCACCCACAGCTCTCTCCACGGCGGGAGAACAAAACCAGGGATGGATTCACAAAGCAGACGAGGCTTCTGTAAGACCAACCTCGGATCAATATTATAGACATTTGTTAGGCAAATGTGTAACTCTAATGCAACGCTTTCCATTTCTTCGTTAACATGACAAAAGCTAGATTAACTTTTAAATTGTGCACAAAGACCGGTAATTAGCAAGAGTCTTTGGGCCAGATGGGGTTTGGGACTTTTTTTAGCATCACTCTTAGTCAACTCTCTTAATTATTCTGTTGTATAGTAATTACACTGGGTAACCAGCTATAATTAAAGCACCCGATATTAAGTCTATGTCAAACCTTAATAGTGCTGCTTTATGGGGTATTACACTGTACTACAAAAACTTAAAAACTGTATTACCTGATTTCATTCACACATTTCTGAGTAACTCTTTATTATTAGTCTGTCTACATCTCCAAAGCACAAAATGCACTGTTTCCACTTTGTGATGTCATGAAGCGGTGGTTTTCAAGATAACAACTACCTTTTACCTATAGTTCAGTAGAGATTAATTCCAGGGCTGAAATTATTCAAATGATTCTAGTTCAGGCATATGGACTATAAAACACAGTGGAGCACCTCGTGTATTACCACATGACATCACAACTTGAAACAGAGTGCTTTCTGTTTGAGAACACAGCCTAAATATGCAGAGTTTGTGTGTTAAAAAAAACACACAACTTCAAGTATATTTTTGATGAGGAAACAACATTTCAAAATTAGATTTTTGAAAATAGAACAAAAGAGGCTCTTTAAATCTAAATTACTAAATTTCTTGCTGGTCTTACTATGAAACTTAGTCCAGACGTTTGCAAAGCCATCCCAAAACCCATGCAGTACTTACGGGCTACTTCCAACGATGCATTGTGACTGACCGCCTCTCCCAGGTAATTCCGAGCAACACACACATAAGATCCTTCATCCGGTTTGCTCCTGCGGCCGTGCACTATCCTGAGGAAAAACAGGGATCCGCTGGGCAGGAGCATCTTCTGGGAGCGCGGGTTATCCGTCTCCACGCGCTCCCCGTCCTTGTACCATTCTATAGTTGGGGTGGGCCTGCCCTCTGCCTTACAGTTCAGAGTGGCCGGCTCACCCTTGGACACGATCAGGTCCGACGGGTGCTCAACAATGCGGGGTGGGGTGTCCTCTTGGCGCAGACGGGACCCTGAGAGAGAGGAGAGGAAAGTTAGGATGGAAAGGTCACTACTGAATTGTTTGGGGTAGCAGTGGAGTAGTGTGTTGACTGGTTGCCATTAACCAGAAGGTCACAAACTCCAGACTTTTCCCCAGGACAAACCAACATACACAAAAAAGAATAATCTAAATCTTAAATTATGTTGACTATATAGCCTTCTGTTGAACATAAGAGGTGCCATGAGATACACCATGCGTTCAACACTTTCATTCTCCATCCCTGGCACTTTTTATCAACTGAAATAAAGATACGAACAGGTTTCCTTCATGATAGTGTTATTAACCATGTACGGCAAATAGAAGTAATGTTTAGGCTAACTATATACACAAGAATGATCTTTGACAAAAAATAAACTCTTTAATAAAACCAAATCTAATTCATTTCTTAGATAGAGGAAATGGAATGCCGAAAAAGGCCAAAATATGAGATTTGGGTTTGGGAAGGATATGAAGAGATGGAAGATAACAATATTCCAAAGACTATGTGAAGCATGCTCAGACTAACAAGACGTAATAACCATCATGATAATAATGAGCCAACAATGTGCCATCCAGGACTAATACACATGACCACTGAACTGTGACTATCAGAGCTCATTCCGTGCTTTGTGGGAGGGCTGCAAAAATATTACATTGTCAGTTAACGCAGTTTCCACAACCCTCTGGTTGGTGGGTATAATGTGGATATAAGGTCTTGTATTTGACAGTGGAAAGTTCTTATTTTAATTTGTTTTCCACTGGTTCAGCCCTGGTCAATTTTTCACTTGAACTCAGCTAAGGTAGTCCTGACCAAGACTAGCTCAAGATCTATAGCAAAAGGAGAAATTTAATTTGTCAACTGGACAGAGTTTATTTGGTTGAATACGTTTCGCAGCTCATCCAAGCTGCTTCTTCAGTTCTGGTCAGATGCTGGCGGACACTGCCTAATATAGAAGCTATTTTTGTCAAGAAAGAGAATCCTTCCTTGAACAGAAATGGGGGTCTCAGACATCATTTGTCTCCCATCTATAACTCTATCCTCAAACCTAAATCAAAACAAACTGGGAAAATAATGGGACTAGCCAGGTCAGGTCCAGAGGTGTGAAAACACCCATCATGGCCCTGAATAACTACTCCCCCACTCCCACTCCATATTGAATAGACACACATGACTAACAGAAACTGTAAACAACTCCATATTGAATAGACTCACCTGACCAACTGAAACTGTATTTAAATATGTGTTGTCTCAGAGTAATTTTCATTGTAATTAAGCTCCTCCCTTCAAGCAGATATAAGGCAGTGTCCGCCAGCATCTGACCAGAACTGAAGAAGCAGCTTGGATGAGCTGCGAAACGTATTCAACCAAATAAACTCTGTCCAGTTGACAAATTAAATTTCTCCTTTTGCTATGGATTCTACCTGGACGACTGAGGGATTCTACACACAGCTCAAGATCTGGACACAGGTCCCACTGCTCCTGACAGGTTGGGATGGATCAAATGCAGAATGTGGCAAGTGTACCTTAAAGTGATAGTATGTAACTTTCTGGGGGTCGAACATCAACTGCATGATTCCATGTAAATGGAGAGTTAAAACCATATTTCAGAACATTCTCAGTGGAGATGGATACATTTTTATGCCATATTTTGGAATAATATAGTCAGAAGAACAACACTGTTGCAAAAAAGTTATATACTTGGGCTTTAATCTTAATTTACAAATCAAGTTAAGAGTGTTTGTGTAATTCCTCAGTCGTCCAGGTAGGATCCATAGCAGAGAGATTCAATTCTGTCAACTGGAGAAAAGTTTCTGATTGAAGATATTTCAAGCTTATCCAAGCTGCTTCCTCAGTTCTGGTCAGATGCTGGTGGACACTGCCTTACATCTGCCTGAAGGGAGGAGCTAATTACACTGAAACTACTCTGAAACTAACTGTATGTTAGCTCCGTCTATTGAACTTTAAGTTAAGAGGAATATGTTACTGATAATAATTGTACCCATTGTCCTATTTTAAATCAATAAGATATTGTTGATGAATTAAAGCCAACATATTTCTCAAACATCATATTTCTTTTCATATTTTCAGAACCCCACCCCTCCCTATTTGCTTCTGTTGCTTCATTGTAAAATCGCTGTGATGTGAACATAAGGGATCTCCCGCCTCTCTCTCCGCGTAAGCCTTTGGAGCCCATTCATCCCCCAATTAAAACCAGCCGGTGCTAATTGGAGACACGGGCCCGCAATTAATTAACCCCACGAAGCCGGCAGAGTGGTTGGCTCTTTTGGTGCCCCCTGCCCTCTCCCTCCCCCCTCGGTGGCGATGCTGAGACGGCAGCTTCCGTTAGTAGCCACGCTGGGTATGGTCAGCATAATGAGATGACAGCCGGAGGGAAGATGGATCACTAGCATGCATATTTGTGCTGCGCACATCGGAGCTTAATTAATCCATGCCAGAGAGGGGCGCTCGGATCAGGGGCTCTTCCTGAAGTGATGAAGTGAGGACAGCGAGCGTGGGCCGGGGACACGTGCTAACTCAACATGCGTGATTTGTATTCATTAGCGACAAGCTTTGAAATGAGCTTTTATCCATTTGAACAGGAGATAAACAATACACTAATGATATCAAATCAAATATGTTTGTAAGAATGTATAAACTATTTTTTAAAGGTGCACTGTGAAACTTTTCTGATGAATGGTTAGCTTGCTGTTTGGTTACTTGTCCATGGATATCTGCCTATAACATGACATATAGGTTATACTGATTCTGAATGAATGAATAAATTAAATGTATTTGTCTCAATAGGAACAAAAAACAATGATGTAATGTAACATTACTAGCATATATTCAGTTGTATGTGCTTTTATTGTTTAAGAAAAACTGCATCAAAAATAATCAATTTTAACTGTGAGTGGACTCGCGTCTCCACAGATCTGACCTGTAACTTAGCTTCAACTGCTCCATTGACAAGTTTAATGCCATACTGTGGAACATGCCAACAGTATGGAGACAGCAGGGCCATCAGAAATTAAATATTCCATATTGTTAATTTACTACCAAATTGTTATTATTATTTTTTGTATGTTTTGTATTTATTTTATTTTATTTTATTGAGACCATAGCAAGTAGCTGGTCAAAGGTTTTCTAGGGGTGAGTTAGAATCACCAATAAATATGATTTCTGTAGTACAATCAGCAACACACTTTGAACATACAGTACGTAATATTCACTTTGTCTAAATGTATGTATTCAGCTGTACACGGTCGCTAATGAATAAATACATGTTCAATTGAATTTCAGTTCATTGAGATCTGCATTATCACCCACCTCACGGCCTTCATGAATAACTCACTGTAGCATCTTATCATATGAAACAAACATACATCGGCGCATAAGACGAGCTCTTATAACATAGAACACATACATACATCTTAATATGATCCAATATGCCTGTCTACGATCATGATCTGCATTGTGAACCAAATCACGCCTTCATACCCTCACACAGTCACAACTATATACACTATATACACTATATCCTGCATCTAAACCATATATATGCTAATGCTGATATGAAAGTCCCTGGTATTTTTGGATGACTTTTCCAACTCAGTATAATAACTCCATTTTAAGCACAGACAAACACTTAATCCATAATGAACACATAGTTTAGGTGAGTTTAACAATGATTCAGGCTTATAACTCCTTAATGAAGGAGTTAGGCTTTAATGAAGTTGGACTACTAACCCTAAGTGATTCTTTATAAACTACTGTTCATTATGATTTAAGTCTTTGTTGCTTTATAAAGACTTTTGAAAGTGTTATTACAAAGTGTTAGCACAAGTCATTTAACCGTGATTTTTGAGAATACAATAGTTCTGCTTGTGCACTGAGGAGTAAAACAGTTCAAATGAGGGAGAAACAATCATTTCACTTCAGAGTTGGATCATACTGAAGACCGTTTAAAGCAGCACTGGAACTTTCTAGAGGAGGCCATCTGCATTGTGGAAATAGAAAGTTCAAACTGTACTTATATAGATTACAAATTCTATTATTATTATTATTATTATTATTATTATTATTATTATTATTATTATTTGTTTGTTTGTTTGTTTGTTTTTTTGTGGGTGGGGAGTCAAGCTGAGTAATGATCAAAATGAGTCTGGTGAAGGTGAATGGGACACAGAGGTTCTTGGTTCACCATACATTCCCGAGCAGAAACCTTGTCTCCAAAAGTTGTTTTAGCAAAATATAATATTAGAACCTTTAAACCAGTATTTAAGCAGTGATTAGAAGTTAAAATCCATACAGCACCCAGCCAAATCCTACCACAAGCTCCCACTATAGCAGAGGCGAATAAAGGAGGAGAGCAGAGGAGAACAGAGGAGGAGAGCAGAGGAGAACAGAGGAGGACAGCAGAGGAGAACAGAGAGAGGAGAGGAAAGGAAAAAAGAGAACAAAGGAGAGCAGAGGAGAACAGGGTAGAGCAGAGGAGAGGAGAAGAGCAAAGGAGAGGAGAGGAGGAAGCCCAGTATGTTTTATTAAAAAGGCTTTGAAGGAGTGTGTGTCTTTCTAGTAAAGAATCGTCTCTCTCATTTGAGCCGGACTCAAGTGTAGCCGTTTTATGGGCCAGTATTAAGTATTCAGAGTGTATCTTACTGTGAGTAGAGAAAGAGGGGGGGTAGAGAGATGTGTGTCTTTGATCGCTGTATGTTTGCTCCAGATTATTTAAAAATAATTTTTTGAACAGTTGAAGGAGAAGGAGAGTGGAGCGGAGTACTGTGTCTGATGAACTATATATGAAAGGACACTCAGAAAAGAAGATACTGTGTAAAACCAACTTGAGTGAGCGCGTAACCATGCCTCAAGGTGGATTTTGTATTTTAAAAGTGCCATTGATTGAGCAGCTAGTCTTGCCTCACAGCAAGAAGGTCCCTGGTTTGACTCCCAGATTGCCATGGCCTCTGGTTGCCCCATCAACCCAGAACATGCACAACAGGTCAAATCCTCCAGATAAGGTTCTGACCAAGACTAGCTCAAGATCTGGAGATGGGTCCTGAGCGCTGTAGAGCAGCTCACTGCTCCTGGAGTTGTGTTTTGTTTCATTTACACATGTCTGAGTAATCCTTTATTATTAGTCTGGTTACATCTGCTCAAAATGCTCTGTTCCACCTTGGATCCGTCAAAGTGAAACAGCCTCTCTGGACTCATCGTGATCATGTCAGAGCTGACTTGGATACAGTTTATATGAGGATATAACATGAGTCATGTGCTTGGGCATCTTCTAGAATCCAGAAGTACCACCACATCACAGATTCTAACCTGACAAACACATGTGTTTTCATTACACTCATAGTAAAGTCCAGTCCAGTCTAATAGGACTTTTTAAAGGTGCCTGATGTCACTTTTTTAGTGGAGGGTTCTGTTACCCTTTTGTTTCCATGGAGATTTATTTATTAGATTATTGCTATGCCTGAAATGTTTGGCATTCAAATTCAGAGACATGCAGGTGCAGAGCCAGGTGCAGGTCAGAAAGCATAGAAAAGATGCCATATTGTGGAATATTCTAGGCAAAACAATAGCATCATGGAGACAAAGTTCCATAGTTCACGTGGATTTGGTGCAGTGACACTTGATCTAGCCTGATACTGTGAGTCCTGTGTGGCCCTGAGCGGTGCAGGAGTTTGGAGCTCAGAGGAGGAGCTCACGTCTCTGATGTCTCACACGTCTCTCTCTGTCTCCTGTGTCCCTCACTGTCTCCTCTGAGTGACTGCACTGAGCTCCTCTGTATGTGCTCCTGTGTGTGTGCTCCTGTGTGTGCTCCTGTGTGTGTGCTCCTGTGTGTGCTCCTGTGTGTGTGCTCCTGTGTGTGCTCCTGTGTGTGCTCCTCTATGTGTGCTCCTGTGTGTGCTCCTGTGTGTGCTCCTGTGTGTGTGCTCCTGTGTGTGCTCCTGTGTGTGTGCTCCTGTGTGTGCTCCTGTGTGTGCTTCTCTATGTGTGCTCCTGTGTGTGCTCCTGTGTGTGTGCTCCTGTGTGTGCTCCTGTGTGTGTGCTCCTGTGTGTGCTCCTGTGTGTGTGCTCCTGTGTGTGCTCCTGTGTGTGTGCTCCTGTGTGTGCTCCTGTGTGTGTGCTCCTGTGTGTGCTCCTGTGTGTGCTCCTCTATGTGTGCTCCTGTGTGAGTCAGAGTGGAGCACATGTTTGTGGGTTGACATCACTTAGATCAGATCTGTTACAAATGTCCCAAGGACTTACAGCGGGGGTAATCTGCAAAATACATTTTTGGAGCATTTTACCATGTTATAATGTTGTTCCCTCATCTTTAGATGTCATTCATGCATGTCTGAGTAATCTAGCGATCTCACCCAAGCCCTATTTGAAACCTCCTGCAATGTGCAGTAGTTTCATTAGCGGGATGCACGCTGTTATCATGGCGCTCTGAAGGGGGAGTTAGTAAAGAGAGGGAGGCCCTCCCTCCTCACCCTCTCACACACAGAGAGAATACCAGATGAGCTCCACCCCCTTCCTCCTCCTCCACCACAGGGACCCCCAGACTCCAGACTGCAACCCACGGATCGATCACGGCCGCAGGCTAGCCTCCATCTCCACGTCTCCCTGTTCTCTGGTTCTCCTCTCCACACTCACTCACACAGTGATGGTGTGTGTGCTGGAGGGGCCTTGGACCTCATTAAAAGCACTGTTCCTGTTTGTAAAAGTGACTGATCTCAAACTGTAATGAGAATGAGAAAAACAAGCAGAGCAGCATTGATTGGCAGAAGTGACCCCTGTGTTTAGATCTGTGTACAGATACACTAAATATATGTATACATAAATGCAATACATAAATATGTAATATAGAGGCTCTCTCATATACTGTACATGTGGTACTTATACAGCAGTTCAGTCAGTTCATTTTGATTTTCTATTCAGTTTCGTTGCATCTTATGTATTTATTTGGTACTGGTAATAGTAGTTACACAAGTAGTAGTAAAAATAACAGTGGCAGTAGTAGTTGTTGTAGTTGCAGTGGTTGTAGAAGTAGTAGTTGTTGTAGTTGTATTAATATAGTAGCAAAAGTTGTAGTAGCAAAAGCAGTAGTACTTGTTGTAGTGGTTGTAGTATTATAGTAACAGTAGTAGTTGAGTTGAAGTAAAAATAAAACGTGTATTACATTTTTTATTAAACCAAACTTGAGTCGTGCTTTCTGTTTCTTAACTGTCTTAGTTTTGATGAGAAGATGATTGACAGGCGGCGTTTTAAGTCATGTTAGAATGTTGTTTCCTCCTCAAAAACAGACCTGGAGTTGTGTTTTGTTTCATTCACATGTTTGAGGAACTCTTTATTATTAATCTGGCTACATCTCCAAAGCTCAAAATGCTCTGTTCCACCTTGTGATGTCATGAAGTGGTAGTTTTCAAATTAACAGCTCATTTTACCTTTAGTTCAGTAGAGACTGGCAATTCCAGGGCTGAAATGATCCAAATGATTCTAGTGAAGGTGTAGAGTTTAAAAACACAGTGGAGCACTTCCTGTATTACCATATATGACATCATCAGGTGGAACACCGTGTTTTCTGTTTGAGAGAAGAACTCAGCCTAACTCTGCAGGGTTTGTGTGTTAAACACAACACAACAACCACTCCTTTGAGGACAGCGAGGTCCAGATCCTGACCAGAGAAAAGAACTGGATTGAGAGGGGAGTTAAAGAGGCTATTTTTGTCAAGAAAAAGAATCCTTCCTTGAACAGAAATGGAGGTCTCAGACATCATTTGTCTCCCATCTATAACTCTATCCTCAAACCTAAATCAAAACAAACAGAGAAAACAACGGGACTAGCCAGGTCATGTCCAGAGGTGTGAAAACACCCATCATGGCCCTGAATGGATATGCTAACTACTCCCCCACTCCCACTCCATATTGAATAGACACACCTAACTAACAGAAACTGTATTTAAATATGTGTTGTCTCAGAGTAATTTAATTGTAATTAGCTCCTCCCTTCAGGCAGATATAAAGCAGTGTCCACCAGCATCTGACCAGAACTGAAGAAGCAGCTTGGATGAGCTGAGAAACGTATTCGACCAAATAAACTCTGTCCAGTTGACAAATTAAATTTCTCCTTTTGCTATCCAGGTCTGTTTGTGATGAGGAAACAACATTAGAAAACTACATTTTCTCAATACAAAGTGAGAGCCAGAGTCAAATACAAATTGGAGACAGAGTCGATGGAGCAGGAAGTGCCCCCATGCTCACTTCCTATTTGGAACATGACGGCTAGCGGGTTAGCTATGTCCATTTCTATATACAGTCTAGTCTACTTTTTTTTTTTTTTTTTTTCACAGTTCACAGTTACAAAATCCAAAGTCGATTCCATTTCTCTGGGAGCCGCAGACAAAAGATTCCTGGTACAGCCCCGGCTCCATATCGATCGCTGTGTGGGGGCGTGCAATAGGAGAGAATACAGAGGAGCTATCTATAATGCAAAAGTCACACGGTTCATATGAAAAGATGTGATCATAAAGACGCTGTACTGCACTGAGACATGGATACTCTTGTGTACAGTGTGTATACGGGAGACGGTTCAATATTTATCATGCGGAAACTAGTCACTGTATCAGAGAAAAGCTTGTGTAATGCAGGAGTGGTGGAGGGTAATTACTGTGTATACTTCACATAGTACTTTTTTCATACTTTCAAGCTTGTCTTTCAGAAGGTACTGTTTAAAAGTACCTGCTAAATATGTACTGTGGTAGTAGTAGCTTTAGTAGTAGCAGTAGCAGTTTGAAGTAGCAGCAGCAATAGGCCTATAGTTGTTTTGTAGTTGCTACGCTGCAGTAGCTTAAGAAGTAGCAATCATAGTCATATTAGTAGTAATAGTACTAAAGTAGTGGTAGCAGTAGTGGTGGTAGCAACAGTAGCAGTTAGTACTACCAGCACTATCTGTAGTTTGTAGTGTAGCAGTATTAGTAGCTGCAATCACTGAAGCTCCACTCCTTTTTACTATAACTTCATTACATAAACTTTAGTACATCTCTTAACACCTTCCATTACTGGATATAGTAGTAAAAAAGTAGTAGCAGTAGTGGTAGTAGTGGTAACAGTAGTGGTGCTGGTAGTTGTAGTAGCAGCAGTAACAGATAGTAGTTTTGTTATTTTATTAGTAGTAGAAGAAGTGGCTCATAGTAATAGTAGTAGTAGTAATACAAATAGTTGTTTTAGCCACAAAGGCACTGACAGTAGTGTAGAAGTTTTAATAGTAATAAACTTAAAAATAATAGCATAAACTTTAGTCTGTCTCTCCACTGGTTCCATTGCTACTGTGAAATAAACGTAGCCATGCGGTGCTGAGTAATGCAGTATTGTGAGCTGATAAACCTGATGTCGCGGAGCGCTGAGGTGTCGAGGGGTCTTTGAACGCCCCGCACTCATATCTGATCTGATATACTTTAGTGTTGTGGAGATAAGCCCAGAGCACAGAGGCCTTCCCTGTCCACACCACCATTACTGTGAGATTAGAGGCTTTAACAGGGATTTATGAGCAGATAAGAGCAGGGGCGGGGCTGTGTGGGGAAGGGGGCGGGGCTCTGTGGTCAGGAGGCGGGGTCTGGAGACGTGCCAAAAAGAAAATGTAACACTACTGACAAGTGACAAGTGTGTGTGACTGTTATGGAAGAAAAATAAAACTGAAATAATACAAAAATCTGGGATAAAAAGGTAAAACATTATAATAATAAATACTTGGCTAATGAGCTGCGAAACGTTTTCAACCTAAATAAATGTTTGTCCAGTCGACAAATTGTATTTCTGAGGGATTCTACACACAATAATAAATACTCTTTCTAAACAGTCTTAGAGATGTCAATTGTATTTTTTCCCCAGTAAGGTTAAAGATAAGAGTGTCAGACATGTCCCACACACCACAATTCAAACGTTATATTTAACGTTTATTTAACATTAGCACTACTATTGTCAACTGACCCACGATGGATCGCTGAGCATTTTTTGTAAAATACACAGGGTGTCCCAAAAAAATGGACATCATTTTGCAGGCCAACAATTTTGGCAATTCTTGTTGAAATAACCTCAAATTTTCACAGAATGTATAGAAACAGATCAAGATTTTATATTTAATGTTTTATTTTTGTTCTGTTTTCAGGTTGAGCCATGCCATTCACTCCCAAAGAGAAGTCATTTCGCGTCTTGGAATGTGCTCGCACACAGTCACTCTAGACTGTGCAGCGTGCCTTCAAATATCACAGGCGGTGCACATATTGAACACTGCCATAATAAACTTATAATATTCAACACCTAAACTGTTCAATTTCTTTGCGCTAGACTTAGTAGTTTTCAGGATGTGTAGACAACATTTTTTTTTAAACTATCCTTTACAGGTCCAAAGCATTTACACATATAAATGAAGCACAGGCCTCTTAAAGCTTCCATTTGTGATTTCCTATAGCCATAAACAGGACAGGCCCAGACAGGGAGAGGACAGGAAGAGGCTGCTACTGTCCTGAGAGACACTTCAAATGAGGCTAATAACTGCACTGTGCACTGCAACAACACCTAATTACACTGTCCAAAATACAGCCTACAGCTCTACTCCATAAACTCTATAAAACAGACCACCAACCCACAACCCAGCGCCAAGTCACACCACCAAGACAAGTTTAATATAAAACTAAATGTAATTCAGTTAATATTATGCAAAACTGACTCTTGTGAGTTTCAAGCCATGTTATAATGTTGTTACCTCAGCCTAAATCTGCAGGGTTTGTGTGTTAAACAAAACACAACTCGAGATGTTTGTGATGAGGAAACTACATTATAATATAGATCAGAAAATAACATCATATTGGCCCTTTAAACAGATGCAAGATAGATATGTTTAATGCCACACTCTGTAACATTCCTGGCAAAGCAATAACATCCCCATGGAGAAAAAAGGCAGCACCACCAAGATAACTGAGGTATTGAGGTATACTTTTTTATGTTTTTTTATATATAAATAAATCCCCCGGCAGAAAAGTTACATGTAGCAGCTTTAATGACAGGGGGTAATAAAAGGGGGTGCCCATTAGAAGCCCCCAAGATGCTGACCCTCTCTTAGCCCCAGTCCCCTGCCCTCTCTCCGTTCACATTAGCCCGGGCAGAGTAACCAGACCTGGGTCCCCTCTCCTGGACCCTCCCCGGAATGCGCTGTGTGAATGGGCCGGGCAGTCCGATCGGATCAGCCCCACGGTGAAGGCTACACAAGGCTATCACTTACCCCCCCGAGAGGCAGGATTAGGCCCCTGCGCGCCCCTGTCTGTGCCTGGCTGCCTGGACCGGCCCGGGGCAGGGATTTGGGGGCCGATGATATCTTTATGGGTCTCTGTCTCTTCTTTTCTCTCCTCTTTTCTCTCCTCTTTCCTCTCCTCCTCCCTTTGTCTGCTCAGAGCAAACACACTGGGATAGAGTGACTGGTGATACTGGAGCGGAGAGGGAGAGGGAGGGAGAGGGACGGAGGAGAGGAGTGCTAATGCTGTATTGTGGAACATTCTGGACAAAATAATAACATCTTAATTAGGGATGCACCAATCCAGCTTTTTCTGTTCCCACAGTGATGCCGATACTTTGGCTTTAAGTATCTGCCGATATCCAATAATACAGAGACTGAAAAATAATATAATTTTTTAAACACAAAGAGCGTATGGTAAAACATAATCCAAATGTGTTTTCTTATTATTTAAAGTTATTACAGAACAGCTCTGAGAAAATACAAGTTTAAAGGTCCTATATTATGCAAAATTTACTGTTGTGAGGTTTGTTACCTCCTCAAAGTTGTGGAGCTGTGTTTTGTTTCAACACACGTTTGAGTAATCCTTTATTATTTGTCTGTTTACTTCTCCAAAGCTCAAAATGCTCTGTTTCACCTTGTGATGGACTTGTAGTTTTCAAGTTAACAATGTCATCATCATCACAACATGGAACAGAGAAAAACTAAACAAAAAATAAAACTCTACTGCAGGTATATTTTTGATGAGTTATTACATAGATTAAAAAACACTGTAATATGGGCCTTTAATATTATGAGACACAGTAAATGGACTTATTACACCAGTTTATCGACCAGAATGGAACCAAAATCACAACAGCTCGTGAGCCAAGTGAGGGGAGCCACTTCTACTCTCAAGCAGGTACACACTTCACTCTCCAGTTATACAGATGGACAAAAATACATAAGATATTTGAGTCAATTCAGCATGTTTATATAGCGCCTATGAGCATCTGATTTTACACACACACACACACACACACACACACACACCCACCCACACACACACACACACACCCACACACACACACACACACACACACACACACACACACACACACACACACACATCATCTGTGTGTGGGTGCCATCATCCGTCATGGAGCAGACAGGCAGCAGAGGGCCAGAGGCTGCAGTCAGCTGGGACCCATCTCTGCACCCCCTTCTGTACCCCCCCCCCCACCCCCTCCTGCATAACCCCCTGAAAACGAGCAAAGGAGGGGGTGTCGCAGTGAACCGTCATATCCACTATCTGCTAAAAGGAATGCTCTGTTCCACCTTGTGATGTCAGGTAGTGGTAGTTTCCAAGTGAACAGCTCCTTTCACCTTTAGTTCAGTAGAGACGGGCAAAAACACAACTCCAGGTCTGTTTGTGATGAGGAAACTACATTAGAACAAAGATCAGAAATGGGCCCTTTAACTTTTTCCATGGAATCGTGCAGGTGACGTTAGCATTTCCAGAAAGATACATAGTGTAGCTTTAAGGTCCTCTCAGTTAAACAATACTTGAAAACAGAAACATGATTTAGGCACAGTTTTGCCAGTGAAGTGTTTTTGGCCGGCTATAGCAGTGTTTAGACGCAGCAGATGGTGTGCTTCCTCTAAATGTTCTCACTTCTAAATGCAATATGTCAACTGGTTTGGCACGCTGGAGAAAAGAGCTTCCAGTTAGCGTTAGCATATTGGAGCAGTCAAAATGAAATATATCTATATCTATAAGAATCTGACCTCAATTTTTCCCACATTTCCCAAAATGTTTTTATGTTTGTTGACAGTTCCAAAATGGCGCCCTTGAAAAGTACATAACTTTACTCACAACTTTAAAGGTGCTGTACCTGATTCACAAAAAAGTATATGAGGAAAGTACGGCATGGACATTTGAGATGCTACAGATATGTGGCAGCAAATGCAACAGATGAACTTCCAGAGGCAATACTCCAAGACCTTCGAGAAGAAGAAACACAAGGACTATTGGATTGTGTGAAATGAGCTGTTTGTTTTTTGTTTTTTTTTTGTATCCATGGAGACCAAGAGGCTAGCCAAGGAGCTAGCTACAGACATTTGAGATGCTTCAGGCTTTTTACACCATATGTGGCCGCAAATGTGACAGAAGATCTTCCAGAGGAAATACTTTGAGGAAATGGACCATTTCATCACCAACCGAAACATCAGGGCGGAGTAAGTGAGGCTTTTCCTGTTATGTTCACCTAGCTCCCCCTGGACACTGCTGTGTTTATTTATTTATTTATTTTTTTCAAAAGATAGACACAGAAATGAGACAAACTAAATCATATCTGGTATAATAAACAAACATGTTTAGATCATTTCATATTGTCAGTATAAAGTCACTTGTAGACTTACAATGGGAAGAGGAACCACAACTTTTACTCAAGTAAGAGTACTATTACTTCAATAACCTCTGGTCATAGGTTACATGTAACATTACAGCAGAAAAAATACTATGCAATATACATTTTTCCCCTGTGCTCCCATACAGCATAATTCCACATATAGATATATTGAGTATTCCCACTGAGTCCCATTAAACTTCACTAAAACCTGTCAAAGTCCACACATGATTCCTGCAGGATAAGTGTTCTCAGAAAGCTTTATTAGAGCCTGTTCAGTCTGCAGATGTGTGGGGGTCTGTGGAGGAGGTGTGGAGGAGTGCTGGAGGAGGAGGAGGGGAGGGGGGGGTGACTGCTTGTTAGGGTCTACCCGTCAGAGGAGCTCCCAAGGCGAGGGAGATGGACCAGACAGAGGGGGAGATGGACCAGAGGAGATCCATGCAGCTATCAGAGCCTGCATGATGGATGGGAGGAGATACATGTCGCAGTAATGGAAGTACTTTGGGAATGGGGTTATACTATGGAAGTAGGGCTGAACGATCTATCGTTTTAGACCGAAAATCGCAATCTCAGACAACACGATTTTTGGATCGTTAAAGCCACGGTTTTTCGCAGCGCTCCTAACTGACCCAGGTTTTGTTTCGTCAACTATTTCACACATGTACGTCGCCTCCCTGCCGCGCTGCTGAGCTCACCAATCAGAAGCGGCAGCACAGGTCACGTGTTCTCGACTCCAGTCAGTGTAGCTGGTCATCAATTTCAGAAATGACTTTAGCGGGACCAGAAGCGGAGTCTGAGGTTTTGAACCCAACGAAAAACAGCACGTCGGTCATTTTTCTGTATTTCGGGTTTGAGGCAGCAGACGAACATCAGAAACAGGTGCTGTGCAAAACATGTCGTGCTAAAGTTGCCACATCCAGTGGAAACACGACCAATTTATACCGCCATACGCGCATTTGCATGACGAGCGCACAGCGAGAATATCCAGTGAAACGTCGAGTGCAGGGGTCGGCAACCTTAAATACTCAAAGAGCCATTTGGACCGTCTCCCACAGAAAAGAAAACACCCGGAGCCACAAAACCCTTTTGACATCTAAACCAGCGCTACCCAGCGAGGGAACTACAGGCAAAACTACAACTCCCAGAAAACGGACTACAACAAGCACCATCCTCCACTACAGCTCATAAGCGCGAGTCTTAAGAGAATTATTTACACCTTTCAGTCTTTTCATCACAACACTAGCAACATAAATAAAGTGCATGAGTGAAATAAAGAACTGCGCTGCACACGTACGACCTGCACACGTATAATCTCTGAAAAGTTTAACATGAACCATCTCCAACACGATAGAAGCGCAGAACAGACTCACCATAGGCAGAACATCCCTCAGTCACAGAAAGAACACGCATATTCCACTGAGTCCTGCCCTTTAATCCGACAGAAGCTGACCGCATCAGCGGCACAAGGAGCGAGCTGTTTTTTCAGCGCTTCTAGTTTATGCAAATGAGCCATGTGGTTTTAAGTTTCGCTTCTGTATAACGTAAACAAATGTGCGCAAAGCTGCATTAAACACATTATTATTTGAGTCCTCCTCGTAGGAAATAAAAATCCATTCTGTACTCAGAATGTAAAGAAAAGGTGGTGAAAGAGCTGGAAAATGTGGAGTATTATGCCACAACTACTGATCTGTGGTCCAGCAGAACAACTGAGCCGTATTTCTTTGCTCTACTTAAGTTGAGCCACAGACGGCTCCTTTGGTTCTTCAGTTGTAAGAACTGCTGTTGCTCAAGCGCTCAATGTACCCTGTGTATAGCATGTTTCTTTTTAATAAATAGGACATTTGAAATAAATTCTTGACTTTAGTTTTCATTCTTGCATTACAGTTATGGAATTTAGTGTTTGAATGGTATGATGCAAGTTTCTGTGATGCTTGCGAATGTTCATGTGCATTGAAAAAAATCGTGAATGAAATCGAAATCGCGATATCTGCCAGAAAAATCGCAATTCAATTTTTTCTTAAAATCGTTCAGCCCTATATGGAAGTAGTTTTAAAGACATGTTGTGCTTGTGTCTGTTATGTAGTTATAATCTATGAGACCCGTGGATCATTATGTTATCGTTATCATCATGGACATTTTCAATCACAGTATTCAGAGAACAACATGAGTGTGCCGGTGGTGGTGAAAACAGGGCTTGATCAACAAAATGGCATCTTGAAAATAAACGATTAAAGATGACTCAAACATGCACAAATGACTCCAAATACAACCTCAGAGGGTCAGCGGTGAAGGGAAATAACGATGACATGGTTTAAAGCTCTGAAAATAAGATTTTACAGAATAAGTCTTAAGGACTTAATAGTAGACTATTTCAACTACCTGTCAGTGTCAGCCAAGCTATCCTTGCATCTTCACCAATTATAATTTAGCCATTACCTATAAATGCACTCTCTACCACTAAAATAGACAGTTTAGGTTTGAATAGGGCCTAGGAGAGATCACCAAATGACTCAAACACGCATGGATGACATCTAAAACCTCTTCAAACATGTTTTTAATGAAGTAACAACGTTATAACATGGGAGAAGGCTCCAAAAATGATTGTACCATCTCATTTTTTTGCCGTGCAGAGTAATTGGCAGAGACACCACTTGAAGCCGGGGGGCAGAGGCAGTGGGAAGTGGAGGGGGGCGGAGGTGTGGTGGGGGGGACCTTGGCGGGCACACGGTCCAGACACGGAGAGTATGGCATGTGGGCACCGCGCCAACCTAAAGCCCCGCTTAGTGAGAGGGGGGAGAGAGAGAGGCCAAAAAGCAGCTAATGTGTTTGAAATGTTATTGAGCTGATGGGACGGCCGATACGAGACGGGATAGAGTTACTGTCTGGATAGAGAGAGGGAGAGAGAGAGGGGAGGAGAGAGAGAGAAGCACTTATATAGGACTCTGTCAGTGCTGTGCCAACACCTCCTAATCTACAATCTGCAATGGAAGGAAAAGTTGGAGTGAGGGAAGTAGAGTCAGAATGAAGTGCACTTAAGCCATCAAGTGTGGACGGACATATACGTTGTTTTATACTCCATGGTATTTTACACACTACACTGCTTTATATTCTATTCTAAACACCGCCTCACTCACAGAACACTGTGGACTACTGCACAAAGATGGATATGCTGTTCATGTTAGAAAAGAAATGCTGTGATAGTGATAATGACTGCTGTGATGACATTATTCATTGTGTCTTGTGTTTGGTGCCTCTCGGAAGTCCACTCTAGCTCTCCCAGGCCAAGTCTGAGTACACCAAAGTCTAAATGAGTTTGCTGATAAAGTTCTTCTGATATTCTTACATTTTGAGTTGCAACACTGCAATTTCTAACCCTGCACAGAAAGATGGATTCTCATGATATTTGTGAGTTCACAAACTCACGAGATTCCATCTTGTAGAGCTCCCTGTCCAAGGTTCATTGGGCAGACGACCAATCACGGAATCACGTGGAAGCCCAAGGCGAATGGCCAACAGAAGTACTTCAGCCTGATTTAGGACAGGGAAGATCTCTGTTTTTGTCTGTGTTTTTGTCTCAACTGGATTTAACTAAAGTTTGATTTTTGGGCTTGTTCCGCTGTTGTGATGCTCCCAATCAGATTCAAGTAGTTGTCATGACGCGCCGTGTTTTTTGATCTCTTTCAGTGAGAGCCCTTCCAGACTGATAATGTGTAGAACTCAATTCACAGTGACACAGATGAATCTCCACACTGTGGGATAAATAAAGGTTTTTGGGCTTGCATCTTTACAAATCTGACTCTTATTTGGCATGGAGGAGGACTCCTTCTGCTTGTTTCTATGGAGATGTTGTTCCTTCAATATTCAATATACACCTCCATAGAGCATGTTCTGAAGTATGGCTTTAACTTTGCTCTTTCCATAGTATCATACAGGTGATGTGCAACCTCCAGAAAGTGATGCTTTAATGAACAGTCATATAGTGGGCATACTTCCTCCTGTCCCTATCCTGTACTTCTTCCTGTCCCTGTCCCGTACTTCCTCCTCCTCTCCCTTCCTCCTGTTTCTGTCCTGTCCTTCCTCCTCTCCCTTTCTCTTCTCCTCTCTGTAATTTTAGCAGGTCTGTTTTAAAGGCTCCTAATGCGTTCTAAATGTTGTGAGTGGATAGGAACCCTGATAGAGCGCCTCCCGGTGTCATGTTACAGGAGACGCAGCCTTAAGCTCATGTACACCGGGCCGAGCCGTGCCACACCGCGCCAAACATGCCACAGACAGCTGGTCCTAAAAGAAGAGAGAGGGACGGGGTCTTAGAGGGAACGCTGAGGGACGGGGCTGCCCTTTAAGTGGAGAGAGGGAGAGAAAGGGGAGACAGATGAGAAAGAGAGAGAGAGAGAGAGAGAGAGAGAGAGAGAGAGAGAGAAGAGAGGAGGGAAAGAAGGGATACAGATAGGAAGAAGAGAGAGAGATGAGACACATGAGAGAGAGAGGAAGGAGAGAGAGACAGACAAGAAAGAAGAGAGGGTGTGGAGGGAGAGGGGAGAGAGATGAAAGGATGTGAGAGAAGAGAGAGATTGAGAGACAGAGACACAGTGAGAGAAAGAGAGAGGAAGCCAGAGACATAGGGAGAGAGAGGGAGAACAGGGAGAAACAGATTAATAGGAAGAGAGGGAGAGAGAGAAAAAGAAGAGCAAGGAAAGAAAGGATGGTTGGAAAGTGAGGGAGAGAAGAGAGAGAGGGAAGAATCTTGGAATGGGCACGTTTCCCTGGTGCTGGCCTTTAGGTTCAGGGGGTAAGCACATAGCAAAGAGGGGGCGCATAGCGAGGAGGAGGGGGCACATACCCCACACGCTCATACCCATGTAGTAACACTTCATAAACACTACCACGCAGTGAGAGGGTGAGGGGCAGAGGGGAGAGGGACAGAGGGGTGAGGGACAGAGAGGCAGAAGGGAGAGGGACAGAAGGGTGAGGGACAGATGCTGGGAATGTGAGAGGGGGCTGCTTTTACACTGAGCTGTAGAACAAACTGCAAGTTATAGAGCTAACGTTATGTAGTACACACAGGTCACAGGTGGGTCTTTAATCTAATGCACACAGAAGATATGAGAGTCAGTTATTATCCAAAATGGACTCTTGTGAGCTTTAAGCCATGTTCTAATGCTGTTCCCTCCTCAAAAACAGACTTGGATTTGTGTTTTGTTTCATTCACACATGTTTGAGTAATCATTTATTATTAGTCTGTCTACATCTCTAAAGCTCAAAATACTCTGTTCCACCTTGTGATGTCATGAAGTGGAAGTTTCTTTTAACCTTTTGTTCAGTAGAGATTGGCAATTCCAGGTCTGAAATCGTCCACATGATTCTAGCGAAGGTGTATGGAGTTTAAAAACACAGTGGTGCTCCTACTGTATTACCACATGACATCACAAGGTGGAACAGAATGTTTTTTGTACGAGAGTAGAACTCTAAATCTGCAGGGTTTGTGTGTTCAACATGTGAATGAAACAAAACACAACTCCAGGTCTGTTTGTGATGAGGAAATAACATCAGAAAGTAATGCAATACGGGACTTTTAATAATTTCATCCCATAATTCAGACAAAGCAAGTGACACCCCCAGAAAAGTTACACTGTGCCCCTTTAACTTTCGTAATAAAACAAAATCGTAATAAAAGAACTACTACTACATGTGCCAGCCCTGTATAGACTGCAGCCCCAGCCTTGCACCCAAAGGCCCAGACTCGGGTGGGACAGTGTGGAGCCAGGTCTTCATGTGGTCCAAGCCCAGGCTCGGCTCACCAGGCCGGGCTGCCGAGTGGGGCACGGTCCCCCCCCAACCACGGAACAAGCCGGCGCTCTGGAAAGTCTGCACCGCCACGCCATGCTCTCTAAATATTTGGTCAGAATTAATGAAGGGGCGAGCGTGCCAACAGGACTCAGACAGGAGTGAGAGTGAGAGGGAGAGAGAAAGAGGAATGAAGAGAAAGAGAGGGGAGAGAGAGAAAGAAGAGACGAGAGAGAAGAGAGAGCAAGAGGGGAGAGAGAGGGGTGAAGGAGAGAAGAGAAAGGTGAGAGAGAAAAAGAGGAGAGAGGGGGAGATGAGATTGAGAGAGGAGAGAAAGATATAAAAAGAGAAGGAATGGAGAGAATGAAGAGGGAGAGAGAAGAGAGGAGGAAGAGAGATGATGGAGAGTAAAAGAGAGGAAGGGAGGGATGAGAAGAGAGAGAGGGGGCTGAGAGGAGAGAGAAAGGTTAGAGAGCAGAGAGAATGGAACACGAGAGGAAGAGAGAGTGAGAAAGAGAGAGAGCAGTGGGAGAGAAGAGAGAAGGGGGTGAGAGACAGGTAAGATTAGAGAGAGAATAGGGACAAGAAAGAGAGTGAGAAAGAGAGAGAAGCAATGAAAGAACGGACGGACAGCAGCAATGGGAGGGAGAATGCAGAACAAGTGAGGACACATACGAGAAAGGAAGAGAGTGGCAAATAATGGACAGAAGAGCGAGAGGAGAGAGAGCGAAGAGGAAGAAAGAATGGAGAGACAGGAGAGAGAAAAAGAAAGAAAGAAAGAAAGAAAGAAAGAAAGAAAGAAAGAAAGCGAGAGACAAGTGGGAAAGGGAGAGGAGAGAGAAAGCGGAAAAGATTGAACAGAAGAGAGGGGGAAGAGTAAGGGGAGGGAGACTGTCAGGGATAGAGTGAGGAGAAGAAGAGCAGAGAGAGAGAGAGAGAGAGCAGAGAAAGACCGCGGGAGAGGAGCGTGCTGAGCTAAACCAGTCTGGATGGTTTTCCAATGACTTCTGCAGACAGACGCTAAGTGCTACTGTCTGACTCCCAACCTCAAAAGTGAAGGAGAAGTTTCACTGTGGCTCCCAAATAAGTCACCAAAGAAATACACTTGAAAGTAGTGGTAATTGTAGTAATAGCAGTACCAGTATTCCTAGTAGTAGTAGTAGTAGTAGTAGTAGTAGAAGTTATAGTAGAACATTGAACTTATAAAGCCAGAATGTTTCGTTCGCCAGCTGCTTCTCCGACCACCACTGATCAATCACTCATCACATTCATACATAGGCCAACTGAGTGAAGTGTCTTGCATAAAAGCACAAGATCATTATGAACCTGATGGGGCTGGATTTGAACCAACAACCTTCCAGGTGACATGTATAGTCACATTATGCCTTTGCAATATCATCCACCCTGATATCCAAGCACTTTTTAAACACATCACATTCAAACATAGGCAAGCTGAGAGAAGTGTCTTGCTCAAGAGCACAACATCATTATGAACTGGTCAAGGTGGAATTTGAACCAACAGCCTTCTGGTGACATGTCCAGTCACATGTATTACACTTTGCCTATCAAGCACTATTAAGCCGTTTTTCAACAAATCACATTCAAACACAGGCTAACTGAGTGACGTATCTTGCCAAAGAGCTCAACATTATGACCTGATTGAAGCTGAAATTAAACTCACAACCTTCTGGCCACATGTTTATTTATATATTTTTGCCATAACATCGACCTTAGATCCTAAAGTCAAGTAGTTTTTTGAAAGCATCAAATTTATACACAACTAGGTGGAGCTGGAATTGAACCAACAACCTTCTGGTGGCATGTATAGTGATATACATTACACTTTGTGCCTCACAAAGGCAGAGTGTGGATGTTCTGGTGTGATAATATATAGTCAGACTCTTTTTTTTTTAATAAACATAGTAGACAAAAGTAAAAGTGGCACTACATGTTTTTTTAGCGTGTCTGATTCTCTTGAGAGCCGTTCTGCTCCTGTCACACGTCTCATCTGTAACGTTGATTTTCCTCAGCACTTTGTGACAGAAGGATTTAAGATGGAGGAGGACCAGAGACAGCTCCATGACTAATATAGACCGGAAAATATCAAAAACATCAGCGCACCGTGACAAGTGTCTGCTCATATGGAAATGAGTTTAAGGACAGTCAGGAGTTAGGCAGTTCAAATGAGGCTATGTGCCTCATTGTGTGTTGTGGAATTCATAAGATTCTTGTTTTATATTATCAGTTCAGATGTCAGTCCCTCTCAGCTGTTAATGCTCTAGGAGTTACAATGTGCACAATCCGACTTTTTAGTCACAGATTGCAAATCTAAACGCAATACTCGTCTGGAAAAATCACACTTATTACTTTTTTTTTTTTTTTCTAAAATTGTGCAGCCCTAATTATCTTTATGTGTTTGTTTTTGAAACTGCAGTTGTAAAATAGTCTTATCATTTTAATAAAAGTTATACTTGTGTAAAATCTGTTGTTTGACACCATGGAGTGCTGCTTTTAACTCCATGAGAGTTAAATGACTCTTGTTGGGTGAAAAATACTTTACAGTTTCAAACGTGTTGACACTCAAAATACTACATGCACATACACACTTAAAAGTGTTAAAATGAACAGAATTAATTTAACACTGGCAAATTAGCTGTGTACCATGGATTTAGTGAAATACTCTTTTTTCTTCGTTTTTATTGCTTAGAAATACTTTTAAAAACATGCCTCCTGATTGAGAGCAGGGTGCCCTCTCCACAGATCAGACCTGTAACTTGGCCATATGGCGCAACCCACTTGTGCAGTTGTCCATAAGTGTAATGCCATACTGCGGAACATTGCAGGTAAAGCAATAACATCTGCACAGAGGAAAGCAGGTGCAGACCCTCCATCAAAAACATGACACATAAAATCCCTCCATTCTTTTCTATGAAGTGACAAATCTGTAAAGAGACAGTGAGAAGCACAAAGAAGAGGAGCGCACAGGTATCAGGAGATAAAAGTGACGAGCCGTCCCTCCTTGTCTGACAGGGTCCTGCACCTGTCCACAGATGTACTTAAGCGTGATAAAAGTGCAGTGGAGGAGACAGGAGCGCTGCTAAATGGAACTTAAAGTACTTCTAAACACCGCCTGTCAAACTTTAACATGTCAAACTGCGTACTGAAATACTGCATTCCCCGGTACTACAATGAACTCCAAATATTACCCTTAACTTCAATGCAAAAACAACTTTATTCACTGCATTTCCGATAAGGACGTGGGGAGTAAATGTTTGAAAGCAATCTTCAGCTTTAAACTGTCACCAACCTCTGCCTGCGCCAATTCCAGTGATTGTTATTCAATTAGAGCTTTTAGAAAAGAAAGGCAGAGGAGCGTGGGAGGGAGAGAGGGATAGAGGGAGTGAAAGGAAAGAAAGAGGGCTCATAAACAGCGTCGCAAATCAGGCAGTGAGAAAGGTTTGTCAGGCGGATTTTGGAACGCCGGAGGGGTCAGAGGAGCAGGGAAGCACTTCACTTTTAAAGACGCGTGTTGTTTGTGAGAAGTTTCAGTCGCAGGTGTACAAGGATTTCACTTTTAACAAGATGGAGACGCTAACTGTGTGTAGTGATTTGAACTAGAGAAAGCTGTAGCCTATTAAAATGTTACTAAAGAGGATGTTTTTTTCTCCAGACAAAAACAAGAAACAAAAAATAATCTTGTTACTAAGGGTGCGCTATGTTCTTTACTTATTTGTTTTTGTGGCAGGTAAATCACCTGCTGGTTTCTATGGTGATGTCATTGCATAGTGTGAAATGTTTAACTGTATGGCATTAAATCTATCTGTTCTCAATTTATTCAATTAAAGGTGTTTTTATTGCTAAAAAAAAAAAAAAAAAATAAAAAAAATGGAAAATCATGCATTCTACTGTGAGCGGGGCTGCCTCTCCACAGATCTGACATGTAACTTGCCGAAATCACCTGCTTGTCTTGATGGAGATGTATACATTTAATGCCATACTGCAGGACATTCCAAGCAAAAAGCAAGTGTGCCTTTTATCTAAATTACAAAATAATTTCCATCTATATAGCAAGATGAAAAAAAAAGAAATAAAGAAATCAATTTCACAGACACATTTTCATTAAAAAAAAAAAAAAAAAAAAAAAAAAAGATTTATAGACATGTTAAAAAAAAGAAAATACCAAAATTATATATTATAATTTTGTTAAAAAAATAAAAATAAAAAATACCAAAATTATAATACATAATTCTTAATTTGTTGATCAGTACAAGAAAAAAGTTGTACAGTCTTGGTGGTAATATTGCAACTAGGAAATACATGTTGTTAAAAAATATAATGAAACAATAACAGCATTTATATTAAAAGGTAAAATAAAAATAAAAATAAATAAATAAACTGTGTAACATGCGTGGTGCGAGTCGCGCTCCTTCAACCATCCCATATTGACCACATCACATTTACATATATTTCCTCATTTAACGTGCGCTCCATAAATCCATGCACAGATCAATAATGCAAACAGCTGTTAGCCCACTGGAAATCCATCAGAAATGCTAATCAGCTAATGCTAATATGCTAATATGTTAATACGCTAACGTCCCGGTGTGCGAGCGTATGGGTTACAGTTCTACCGCAGCGATCACAAAGTCACCTTCAGGATAATTACATGATTCACAGACCGCAATCAAATAGAACACGCCCCCGAAGGCTGCTGGGAAATTATCGCTTTGTTATGAAATTATGAATGATGATTTTGTATTCATGCAGCGACATCAAGTCATCATCAACAGGGTGCCATATGTTCTAGACGTAGGAGCAGGTGCGACATTCAAATTATAGATCTGATAGTGCTTCGGTGTAGCATTTAAACGGAGGTATGATAGAAAACGTACCTTTTTAGATTTCTACCATGTTTGTTTATTCATCAAAATTAAAACTGGATTTGTGTTTTGTTTTCATTCACTTGTCATAGCCTACATTAAAGTGATCCTGTCATTTCTGTTGCAATGGCGGCGTAAGCTAAAAGAACTGAAAATAACTGTCCCCGCCCACTTCCACTTATCTCCTCCTCCTCCAGGAAGTACTAACCAATCAGAACGTCCTCATAATCCAGTTCGCTCTTATTTATTTATCTAAGAATTCATTTTCTCCCTCACTCTTTTGTCATACCCAGACTTGCAATTCCAAGTGTTTTTATCTGCTGCGAACAAAGAAGTAGAGTTGGTGCACTGTTAGCATGCTAGCTGTATTACCGTGAGGCCAAAACTCTGCTTTGGTTTCTGGAAGTTGTGAAAAACAAGTGAGGAATTACTTTGGACCACTGCAAACTGTTTCAAATAATCTTTTTTTCACATTTCTAGGTAGAGGAATGCACTGGTATCGGACAATGGCACAGATACTGAAAAATTTAAACATTTAAAAATCAGATATCGGCTTCTAAATATTGATTCAGCCAATATCCTGGTTGGACATATACACTGACGTAAGAAGACTATTAACTGGTCATGTTTGATCCAGAAAGTCTCACAGTGTTTGAATTTTTACGTATAGAACACAGCTCTGAAGTTACTTGAGAGGTAAATAATAGCTACACATAACACATTCGCATCAGTTCTGTCTTATTTGATTTTTGTTTAAAGGAAATAAATGCTGTTTTCAGGTATCGGTTCATATCGGGAAATGGCAGATACTTAAAGCCATAGAATCAGAATCGGTATCAGACCTGGAAAAGCTAGATTGGTGCATTTTTAATTTTAGGACGGTAAAAATCAGGTACAGTCACATTGTAGTACTTGGTCGATTTGCTAACATCTTTCAAACAGCGATTTTGGTTCAGTTGCGTAGTATACAGGCCGCATTCCTCAAGTTTCATGGTGTCAGTCAAAGTTAGTCACAATGGAGATCTCGAGTGCGTGAGTTGATCTAAAAGAGGCTAAACTCATCACATTAATCAACTAATTAGCGGCCTCTCTTTCTATAGCGTTTGAATGTAGCCCCTTTAGAACCACTTAGCATTTCAAAACCTCCGTCCACAATTCACCCAGGGGTAAATTCTCAACTTACAAAGGGAGTGAGCTGGGAGCCTGTTTAGAATGCACGGGACGGGATGAGGGTTGAACTACCACGGAGAAAGTCCTGCCCATGAGCAAGGCGTCTCGGAAGGAAGGAGTTATCAGAAGAAAGGCAAAAGAAGAAGTAAAGGTGCACTATATAAGTTTTTGGTTGGGGCTCAGTCACCTGTTTGTTTTATGTCATTGCTCTGCCTGGAATGTTTTAAAGCTTAAAAATAGCTCAAAAACAGACATTATGACTGTGAGCAGGGTCGACTCTCCACGGATCTGACCTGTAACTTGGTCTGGTTTGGTCTCCATGAAGATAGAAAGGTTTAATGCCATACTGTGAAACATTCCAGACAAAGCAATAACATCTCCATGGAGAAAAGCATTTGACGGACCCTCCACCAGAAAAGTCATCTATAAAGGAAGAATAGATGTATTATAATTTATTTGTAGGTTGTGGTGAAATATTCCAAAGCAATAACATCGCCATGGATACAAGCAGGAGGTGAAGCACGTAGTGAACCCTCCAACAAGTTGCAGTGAACCTTTTATGAGAGTAGTAAAGTAGTAGTAGGGAAAAGGAGGAAATGGAGAGGCTGGGGGGGCTGATGGTTTTACTGCTAAGATGGAACAGTTTCGTTTTAGATTAAATAGCACAAAAAAAGATAAATAGCAGAGAGTGCAGCTATGTGAATAACTTGAGTATTCGGAACCAACCCGAAGATCTGAGGTTTGATTCCCAGTTTTTGTGCCTTTAGTAGTCTTGATATTGACAATACTAATGTTTTAAAATCAGTTTTGATACTAAGGAATACACTCAATACACATTACCACAATAATAATAAAAAAAATCATTCTTCTTTAGATAATAGAATGTGATTTTACACATTAAATGGTACTTTCTTTTCTATTCCCATGTGTCCTTATATCTGTGTAGGTTCCATAGTGGTCCATGGGTGTATACTAGTCTATGTGCTCTTATACTTGTTCTGATACAGATCAACATCATTCTAAAGACTAGGGCTGGGTAAAAAAATAGATTTAATCGTTTTCGGATCGATTGCATTTAAATTTCACACTATCGATTCACAGGGCATGAGATCGAGTTTTTGTTTTGTTTTGTTTTTTTCACAATGCAATCTTGTGTGTTGTGTGATTTTCCTCCCTCAGCGGTCTGGTGCGTGATGATGCAGCTGCACAGTCGTACGTCGCGTCGTTCAGGCACGTAGCCAAAATGGCTGAGGCAGGGAAAACACCGCTCAGCAAGCTGTCCCAAATGAAATCTGAAGTGTGGAATCATTTCAAGTTTAAAACGACAAAGGACGAAGAGCTTGATAAAACCAAGGTAGTTTGTAAGATATGCCAAGCAGAGGTCAGTTATTGTAGGAATACTACAAACCTCAGAAACCACCTGACAAGGTACCACACTACGCTAACCTTAGCTTCTGACAACACACCACCCTGACCAAAACAAAAGAAACTGAAGGACCTGCTACCATTACCATCAGAGTCTCTAATTACAGTAAGATAAGACAGTTTTGTTTACAGTTACATGTGAACTGTCAAATTTACAAAATAAAGACGTGTATTTTGCAACGTATTGTATGGAGATATTTTTATTATTTAAGAGCAGATTGAATTGATTCAGATTGAATTGAATCGAATCGAACTGAATCGTGATTAATCAATTTAAAACCCTAAGAATCAAAATCGAATCGATCTAGAAAACTGACTGTGATACCCAGCCCTACTAAAGACATTCAGGAAAGACTCATTTCTGTCCTGTCAATGGGACTTTTTTAGTATTTATACTTGCTCAAATGAGTATCTAGTTTCGATACTAGTTTTAGTATTGATCTGTGTCTGATTTTTCATACATTTGACAACCCTGCCCCTTAGGCAAGACACTTCACCCACACTGCACAGTATGAATGTGGTGCTGGAGGGGCCTATAGTTTCTGGTGGAGGGTCTGCTACCTTCTTGTCTCCATGGAGATGTTATAGCTTTTTTCTAGAATGTTCCACAGTATAGATTAAACTAAATTAATCAGATAAGAAGATTACAGCGCTACGCTACATTACAATTCAGATCTGTGGAGAGTTGCACCTGTTTATAGAAGGAATGATTATATTTTTGAGCAAAAGAAACACCCGTAACAAATAAATGCTAGATGGAAATGTAGTAGATTTGCTTTATAGCCTTAGAGTTACATGGGCAGGAGCAGACATTTTTGCTCACTCAGCACCCTGACCGAGCTCACCTCTCTCACGTGTGCACCCATAGGAGACGTGTGCACCCATAGGAGACAAATCACCCCAACGTCCTTGTGTTCAGCCCCCCTCCTCGCAGCACTAACCCTACAGGAGGAAGTCATGAATTTAAATGTAACTTCAGTACCAAACGGCTGCAGTATCAGTACATCAAAATAATTGTTAACACTGAAGTGGAGTGAGTGGACTAAATTATGATTTTCACAACTACACAAATGTTTTTATTTCAGATAGAAACTGCTACTAAACTACTATCAAAACTATATGCTCATTTGAACAACAAATTTTTAATTGTGTTTGTGGTATCAGAATTGGTATTAAGCCTATTATCGGTATTAAGCCTAAGGATCAAGTTTGATATTTTAGCACAGTGACAACACCATTCCAAACATGAGCATTGTTAAGTGTTTTCCTAACGAGTCCTAAAGTTGTACAGAAGCAGGAGACTCTGGATGTCTGAGGCAGGAGAAGTTTATTTACCATCAATCCAAGACCTGGTGAACTTGAATACTCAAAACTGCGGGTTAGTATTGGATTTTCAAGCCTGACTCTGCTTCCACACACAAGGAAGTTTAAATAGGAGCAAAGAAGGACAGCCTGGAGACATGGTGGCCGAGATAAAATAAGCGCATATTGCACCGCTTCTCTGAGACGAGCTAACCAAAGAAACTGATAATGTTAAATTGTGTAATAGTTGGATGACGCCAGAGCTAACCAAACCACAGAGAAATATCAACAATGAAATGGAGGTGTCCTTGGGGATGCAAAATTCCACAACAATCCTCAACACTGAATTTCATTTTGGTTCATTTTGACGATTAACTGCACACATGCATGTTTAATATATTGGTTCAGTCTGGGTTAAATCTGGTTTAGATCTGACCCAGTCCTGGTGAAGTCCTTATTCTGAGTTCCAACTAGATTTCATGATGCTTTACACCCAGATTAGTCGAAATTTTAGACAATTTTTCAGTTTCAATCCTGGTTCAGTCTTGGTAACACTTCTCAAAGCACTTCTCACAACTTTCAGAGACCAGTGGGGAGTTTTGCCGTGATGTAAAGCTAACAACAGCGAGCATGCTAACGCGCACTTCCTGATTATCAGACAATAAAACACTTTATAATTAGATTCAGACAGTACACAGTGGACTTATTTTGACCTCAAGAGCTACTTATACCATATCTCTGTACTGGATCAAGACACATTTTACTCAGATACAGGAAAGGGAAAATATATAAGGTACAGGCCCTTTTAAAACCTGGTCCAGTCCTGGTTTGGTCTTCATTTTTGAGTTGAATCTTGTTGCGAAAGGTTTGCTAATGATGAATATGTTAATAAAAAATAAATAAATAAATAAATAATGCCACAGGAAAACGATGCACCAATTTGAACATATTTTGCCAATTCTCAAATGTACAACCTGCAAACCCATTTATTCAAGCTTATAACGTAAATGACATGTAACTTCCATATCTGAAACCGAGCTCCTCTGACACAGATGTGAGCGAGAGGACAGACGAGGCTTAACCATCCAACCAATCACTCAACCACCCATCCCCCGCTTTTAGTTTTTCTTTCTTTTTTGGCCCCCGTTTTTAAGACTTGCCTTTTTTGTGGCCGGTCAGCAAAGCCAAAGAGAGAAAGAGAGAGAGTGCAGAGAGAGAGAGAGAGAGAGAGAGAGAGAGAGGGAGAAAGAGTGGATGAGAATGAGAGAGAGAGAGGAGGGAGGGGGTCTGTTCTTGAATAAAGCAGTTTAAGCCTGCAGGGACGTATCGGGCGGTTGCATTGTGTCTCCCTTTAAATAACCGTGAGCCGTGGAGGATGGAGGGAAGAGGAGGAGGGAGGAGGAGAGGGAGTACAAAAAGAGGGAGGGGGGAGAGGGGGAGGAGGAAGAGGAGAGGATGAAAAAGTCAACCCAGCACCGCAACTTTATGGTTTATAGGGGTAGGAAGTGGAAATGTAATTTTGAATGGACGCAATTATAAGGTAACAATGTCTCTGATATTCTGAAATGTTCCTGTGTGTCAGATGCCCTCCCTGTGTCTCCATGGGGTCTTATTCTGTCTAAAGGATGTAGTTTAGACCTTTACAAACATGTTCTGAAATGCAATGGACTCTTGGATTAGTTTAGCAATTCTGATTTCAGTCTTCTCTCAAATGTTAAAGACGTATTATGGAACTTTTCGGTTGGGGAGTCGCCGCCTCTTCACAGATCTGACCTGTAACGCGGCCTAGAGGCGTTGAGAAACATATATTCATTGCTAAAATAGCTGAGTCCTACACCACCATCACCGCAACACATTTAAACTGTAAATAAAGTTATAATAAATAACTGGTTTTAGTCTTGAGAGAGAGAGTTAAAAAACAAAACCAATAAAACAATGTATAATTCCAATTCTGCTTAAATTTGGACCCCAAACATGTTCAGATGTTGTAAGAGATTATTAGAGTTTGGCATTGTTCTGCTTCATGTGGCATTCCATCCAAAATCCTGTTTGAGAAGAAGCTGCCAGACACACTGAAGCCATCTGCAGCCAAACAAACTGGGGCACAAGTGAACTCTGTACGAGCTCTTCTGATGTGAGGAGTGTGTTTGTGAACAGGGCTGTGCAAAAATATTGAAATATCCATACATTGGATATTGGGCTGCTGATTTTTTGTGACCGTGTTACCTACTTAGTGGAAGGAAACTTGTTTATGCAGTACACTTGACATATTCACTGTTTCACTGTTTTGATGATTAAGATATAATTCATATTTACTTTGCACAAGTAGGGGTTTGACAAAGAAATATTGTTGTTAAAATGAGTTTGGTTCTTAAGAAATATTGTGATAATATCGTATCATGAGCCATATATCGTGTAACGTGTATCGTCTCAAATCGTGAGGGACCCTGTGATTCTCAGCCTTATTGTGAAAATACACCTGAAGTAGACTTTGTTATAATGAAAATCATAAGTTATTATGGAAATAGGCTGCACCCTGCAAGAGCTCAGTGGCATCTCTCCTGTGGTGTGGCGAGGGCACAGGAAGCTGAGTGTGCAAACTCACTTCCTCTTCCTGTTCACCTTTAGGACGGTGCGACCTCAAGAGCTTAAGACCTCTGTGACGTCACAGAGGTCCTGTTGTTCTGGCTACAAAATTCCACAGAGTTCCAAGAAATGATCCAAATTTTAAAGTGTTCACCCACCAACCTGAAGGTCGGTAGTTTGAATTCGCTCCGACCAGTGCATACTGCTGTTGTGTCCTTGGGCAAAGAAACCTTGCCTAAGGTAAATGAGGTTTATGCCAATGGTGCAGATAGACAGGCTGTGGAGTGAAGGAGTAATGGAGTAATGACCACAGTGTAGCGCGTCTTGTAAAAGCGTCTTGTTTTTGTTTTTTTTGTTGTTTTTTTTCTGACAAGTAGCTTTTTGAAATATGAAAACTGAAATATAAACAGCTAAACTGATATAAGAACCCCATGCATTTCAGAACAGGTTTGCAATTTGGAAAACAGTTCAGGTTAAAGAGGGGGTATTTTACTGCACTATGGGGTATTAACCTTAACACATCACATATTTAGATCACCATGTTACCTTTTACTGTTTTGAAATTGCTATATTTGCCAAAACAATGTATTAAGATAAATATCACTTTCGTTTTTGACACTTTGAGTCTCCATTCCTTCTGCTCTCCTCGCTAAATCACTCCCCCTTCAGAGCCCTATCACAACACAATCAGCGTGCATCCTACTAATGAAACTACTGCACATCAGGTTTGTCAAGTTGTTGTGTTCAGTTTTGTATCATGTTTTTGTATATTTCTGGAGAACTGTCGTGTAGGAGCATGAGTGACGTAGACTTGTAGTTTGAGCTAACCATAACGAGTGTTTGAACAGGGCCTGGGAGAGATCACTACTGAAACATGCATGTATCTGATGAGGAAACATTATAAGATGGTAGAAAGTATAATAATCCCCCTCTATAAAGGCCTGTCATGAACATAAACACCGATGTGTCCTTATGTTTCTTCCACACACTTTCACAATCATTACAGTTCAGACTCTTGACGTTCGACGCCTTCACTAATGAATCCACTTGAGGCGTTCTGTGGGAGCTCAGAGGAGGTGCTTCCACTCTCCAGCCAAATGTTTATCTGACTGACCGCTAATGAGCAGCACGGCGCTAAGCTAACGGTGCTAATCCAGGATCTCTGTGTAAAAACCTGCTTGCCTGGGATTAGAACAGATTACTGCAAGTAAGTGGAAGTTAAAGTGATGAGATTACGGTTAACTTGTGTAGGCCGACTTTTACAGAGAAATGTGTCACTGTGGCACTATTTTGCATGAAGGCTGTATGCAGATCCTGCATAAACTGTGTGCCAGGCATACACTGTATATAAATGGACAGAGGTGAGTGCCAATTTTTAATAGACGTCAGTTGGTTCTGACGTCTGCTGAAAATCGGTGTCCTCTCTCTGTAAGTGCTGCTGTCAGGGTCCTCATTCTCACCTTAAAACGTTATTATGGACATGGTCCTGGAATCCTCCACAGTAGGTCATTAGATGTATATATGTCCATGGAGACAGCCCCCCCACCAGACCAATTTACAGGTCAGGTCTATGGATAGGTGGGCATGCCCTGTGAAGAGTTACTGTGTTCACCTTTAGCTGTAAAAGTACTTTACAGCCAAAGTGTGTGATTGACAGTGGCATTGAATGCACTTGTCCCTTTGACTTGTCAGCAGCTTAGCTTGTTAGTAGTTTAGCTTGTTAGCTGCTTAGCTCATTAGCTACTTAGCTCGTTAGCCATTAACTTGTTCGCTGTTAGCTTGTTAGCTTTATGGCTATCAGCGCTCCTGACAAAGTGAATTGTAAGTGTTCATAATTGTCATATCTGCTAACCACTCCACCACCATGTATGTGACAGAATACAGCCAGAGCAGCCCAATTACTGACCGCATGCAGAGGAGAAGAGCCAACATTTACTGCCACCCCATAATATCCCTCTTTCTCTCCCTCTTTCTTTCTCTCTGCCTCTCTTTCTCTTGCTCATTAAACCAGACACACGGAGACGAGGAGAGAGTGAGGTTTATAATTGTGACGTGAAAGTGTCATTAACAGGGCTAATGATGGGGAAGTTTTGTCTTTTATTGATAAGTATGGAGCCATTCTAAGTGCACGGACAGAGTTGACTACATGCTACATTTAGAAGTCAGAACTCAAATGAACAGTGTAAAGTTAAACAGTCGTCCGGTAACGTCTGATTACATGGTAGACGCAGTGCTAGCTGAAATACTCAACGTCATTACTTAAGTTTTACTCCCAACAAAAGTAAAAATTGCCCAGACAAATCTTTACTTATTAAGATCCAGTACTAAATCAATACATATTTTACTAAATCATTAAAAAAAATGCTGTGAAAAATACTAATACAACTTTTTTGTACTGTAAACAGATCGTGCACACCTATAATATATCTACTTAAATCTGAAATCTCAGACCACTGCAAGAGGGAAAACCATCTGTTGGACTGGGACAACGCTGAGGTCACAGGCACAGAGAGCCACAAGTACCATGGTCGGATCAGGCCATCGAGATCCAGAAACACGCTCACCAGACTGTGAATTGGGACAAGGGGGCATACCAACTCTCTCACACCTGGGATACAGTTCTGAAGAAGTGGAACTGTAGATGGAGCTGCCATCCTACTGCTCCAACTAGGAAGACAGCACCAACATCTGTTTAAATCATCTGAGCAGACACATCACTGCTACATCGCGAGACACTGAAGAGGAAGGAGCAGAGTGCAGCCCAAACGGTCAAGGTCTGAACATAAGACTTGAAAGTATAATTACACCTTTGTAGTTACCATGTCATTTCTATTCTACTGCAGTGCTATTACTGTATGTTAAGTAGGTCAGGTATTGTTTAGATTGTGTCTTATTAACACATGAAACACATAACATAACTTGACACTTTTTCATTTTCCTCAAGAGAACCAATACAAACTTTTAACCGCTTTCAGTCTTTCAACCAAAGATTAGCCGATACGTTATTTTGTTTTTTGGTTTTTTTTGTTTTGGTTTTTTTTCATGGCCAATGCAGATTGTTTAGAATCCAGAAACGCTGATGGCCGATGAGCTCTGCTGATATTTTTGGGCCGATATGTAAGCGTAAAGGTGTGAGGGTGTAAAATGTTCAGTTGGAGTTTGTGTGTATTCTTTATGCAGCAGGTCGGCCAAAAAGAAATATCGGCCTGAGGCTGATAGCCGATTTTGCTAAATACTGCAAATATCACTAACCCTAACCCAATATATAGGCCAACCGATACATCCGTCTATCATTATTTTACTGACAAAACGATTGGCTGTAGACCTCCTAAATGGAGATTAAAAGCTGATCATTGTCCATTAACGATGACTGAATCTTGATCTTGATTAAAATGCTATTAATAGCCCAACCCACTACTGATTGTTGTTTGTGAAAGTATGTTTGTCAGAATATACAGTCCTTTTGCATTCTCCACTAGTTTTGCCGTAGACAATGAAAGGATCCTTTGATGCTTTGCTCTGTCTGCAGATGTAGTGAAATGAGTTTATGAGTAATTAGATTCCATTGTGCGGCGAGAGCGCGGAACTGACAGACACAGCGCAGTAGTTTAACCTCTCATTAGCTTCACATATCAGCTCTGATTCTGAGCGCAGGACGATAATCCAATTCTCCTCAATTCTCTCCTCTAATCCAGAGGAGGAGGCTGTGTGCTGATGGCCTTTTCTGAATCACAGAACATTATGGTGGTTTTAAAGGTCCTATATTATGCAAAATGGATTCTTGTGAGCTTTAAGCCATGGTAGAATGTTGTTCTCTCCTCAAAAACATACCCAGAGTTGGGTTTTGTTTCATTCACACATGTTTGAGTAATTCTTTATTATTAGTCTGTCTACATCTCCAAAGCTCAAAATGCTCAGTTCCACCCTGTGATATCATGAAGTGGTAGTTTTCAAGTGAACATCTCCTTTAACCTTTCAGCAGAGATTGACAATTCCAGGTCTGAAATTATTCAAATGATTTTAGGGAAAGTGTATGGAGTTTAAAAACACAGTGGAGCATTTCCTTTTTAACCACATGACATCACAAGGTGTTTCCTGTTTGAGAGAAGAACTCGGCCTAAATATGCAGGGTTTGTGTGTTAAACATGTGTGAATGAAACAAAATACAACTCCAGGTCTGTTTGTGATGAAGAAACAACATTAGAACATAAATCAGAAAATGGTGCAATACATGTCCTTTAATTATAAGAAAAAAGTTGGTTATTTCATCATTAACTGAAATTATTATCCCAATACCTCATGGAACTTTAGTGCTGGTTTAAAATCAAAGTACTAGCCAGTGCTCAGCCTCAAGCACTATCTTATAAACCAAAACGCAAAGGACTGTCACTGTGTCCATTACTGACCAGTTTTACTTACAAACAAATGGACACAAGGACTATGGTGGAAATAACACCAGTTAAAAGTCTGAACTGCAAAATGTTCTATTCCATTTCTCTGGCACCTGTGATAAGTCCTTAATGTGCAGCGTGGCCCCCTGTTGGCCTGTGTTATGAAGCACATTCGTCTCTGCGCTGGTTTATTGGACACTCGCACCATGAGGGAGAGACATGGGCTTTTTCAGGTCACTCACACTTATGAAGAAGCAGCTCTCTCTGGTCTCATTGGTCAGCATTAAGAGGAGGAAGAGGTGGAGGAGGAGGACGGAGAGGGGCTAAGGAGCTACTGGAGCGCTGTAATGCAGACAGTGTGTACGGCTTGCCTGTAATGAGGAGGGGTTAGTACAAGCTTCACAAAACTACTCGACATGTGTCAAAATAAGCCATGTTTTGTTGGGTTCTCTTTGGAGCTGTTTGATACGGTCCAAAAGTGTTTGCACTGCGTTAACCACATTTCACACAGAGCTGCTAAACTGGGCAGAACCTGGAGGACCAAAGGGGAGCGTCAGGGGGGAGGAGGGGCGGGGTCTGGAAGACTAAAAGGGAGGAGTGAGGGGATAAGGAACAGTGTGATTGACCTAACAGGTAACCACACTCAGGTGTTTGTATCAGAAACACCTGGCTGTTAAGAGGGCAGTTCCATGGGATGTCATGTAGTACTTGAAATTACAGAGGCTACTGGAGGCAGCACACTCACAAGTTATATTCCTCCCCCTTTTTTTTTTTTTTCAGATAAACCGCTGTATTTATTGTGACGTCAGCTTTCTCCAAGATTGAAATACATAAAGAGAGGTTAAAGGGCACATATGACACTATTTTCTGATCTCTGTTCTAATGTTGTTTCCTCATCACAAACAGACCTGGACTTGTGTTTTGTTTTAGGCTGAGTTCTTCTCTCAAACGCAAAGCACTCTGTTCCACCTTGTGATGTCATGTGGTAATACAGGAAGTGCTCCACTGTGTTTTTAAACTCCACACACCTTCACAAGAATCATTTGGATCATTTCAGCCCTGGAATTGCCAGCCTCTCCTATAACTAAAGGCAAAAGGCACTAACTTGAAATACCACTACATGACATCACAAGGTGCAACAGTGCATCTTGATCTTTAGAGATGTAGACAGACTAATAATAAAGGATTACTCAAACATGTGTGAATGAAACAAAACACAATTCCAACTCCATGTTTTGGAGGAGGTAACAATATTCTAACATGGCTTAAAGCTCGCAAGAGTAAGCTGGCAGACTGTACAAAAAAGTGAAACAATAGCATAAACCCACGCACCACTCTTTGACAACCACCACATTAGTCACATCTAGCCCATGTGTGTCCGAAGTGCAGGGCTAAGCAGTACAGAGTAGCCCAAGATCATGCATGGGAGCGGGGATGGGGGTCCGGGAGGGGGGTCCGGAGGGGCTGGCTGTCCGTATGAGCAATGATACAAGCGCTCTGAGCTGCTCCCAAACGCACCTCAGCAGTTTGTGCACTGGTCTGTGAGCTCAGCTGTGAAAACTTCAACACTTTACGAGAGGGTCTCTGGTTTGACTACAGGGCTGGGATGGGCCGTGGTTCGTCAGTGGAGCAGAGTCACATGTGGAGAGTCAATGAAATACAGGAAGAGTATCAAATAGGCTGTGTTCAGGTGAAATCAGAATATTCTAGAACCCCTATAGGTCCTAAACAAACTTGCCTCTTGTGAGCTTTAAGCCATGGTAGAATGTTGTTACCTCCTTAAAAACAGACCTGGAGTTGTGTTTTGTTTCATTCACATGTTTGAGTAACACTTTATTATTAGTCTGGCTACATCTCCAAAGCTCCAAATGCTCTGTTCCACCTTGTGATGTCATGAAGTGGTAGTTTTCATGTTAACCGCTTTTACCTTTAGTTCAGTAGAGACTGGAAATTCCAGGGATGAAATGATTAATATGATTCTAGTGACCCACAGCGGAGCACTTCCTGTATTACCTCATGACATCACAAGGTGGAACAGATTGTTTTCTGGTTGAGAGAAGAACTCAGCTTAAATATGCAGGTTTGTGTGTTAAATGTATGGAAGAAACAAAACACAACTCCAGGTCTGTTTGTAATGAGAAAACAACATTATAATTATAACATAGATCAGAAAATAGCATAAAATGACCCTTTTAAGTGTATATGACTGTGATTTATCATAGTTTAGTGGTGGTTTGTAAAGGAAAGTAAGATACAAAATATTGCAAAACACAGGGAACAGTGAGTTCTCAAACAGAATCCCTCTGCCTATGTCATCAACTCCATCTAAAATGCAGAGACAATTAACTCACAAGGAAGGCATTTTCCGACAGTTTAAACCAGTCTGCAGGTCTGCTCTGTTCTATTAACTCTTGAAGTGAACTTTTAGCCGAGACAAATAAAGCCACACGTGCACATCTTTGCTAACAAAACTACAGCAGTTGCGTAACTGCTAGTTACTAACAGATGTATTAACTTAGAGTGAGGAAGTGAACTTAGACGAAGAACAAGTAGCATTAACTACTCATAAAATGCTTGAATAACTACAGAAATCTCTGCAAAAGTACATGCACAAGTGCTCAAACTGTTACGTGCATGGGAAGTACCATTCAGTTATATTCTGCCTTATTCCTCAAACTGAGAATCAAAACTTAAAGTGATATTTTGTAACTTTCTGGAAGATGGAAAGTCAGCTGCCTGATTCCATGGAAACAGAAAGTTAAAACCATTCTTCAGAACATTCTCCATGAAGATACATAAGTTGTATGCCATAATAAAAAAATGCTTTTTATTTGAGTCTATGTATTTGGCAAAAAAGTGACATACTGGGGCTTTAACTTGTTTTTTCCTTATGCTCTACTTTGTATTACTTCATTCATGCATTCACAACTCTACAGTGTCAATGAGACTTTCTAGAACCAACAAGCAGCACTATCAGAAAGAACAGCTTCAGTCTTTAAGTCCACACAGAGACGCACAGACACTATGTAAAACTGCTCATATACAAAGTTCACTGGCAGGTGTTCAAACTGCAGAGGTGGGTAGAGTAGCCTGAAGATGTAGAATAACGTTACTCAAGAAGAAGTACAAAGTAGTGGTCAATTAAATCAAGTAAATGAATAAAAAAGTACTTGGAAAAACTACTACTCAAGTGTAACTTAAAGAGTAACTGTCAGGAAGTAAAATCTGATTTATAATTTGAAGTGAATGTAATTTGAAGGAGAAAACATGAAACAATGCACAAATCTGGTATTTCCAAAGGACAGACATAAACCGTATCTGAAGGGGCGCTGCAAGAAACACAAATGTTCAGATCATTTCATTTGTCAACATAAAGCTTTTGTCACTTGTAAACTTGCTCACAGTGGGCAGAGTAATCGCAGCTTTTACTCAAGAGTACCGTTACAGGTACAAAACACACTTGGACTAGCCTTTACTGGTTACATTCAAAGTTCACTGGCAAGTTTTCAAATTGCACTGTGAATGTAAAAAGCTTCACAGCGTTAGTGTTAGTCCTATGCACCGTCTGCCAAGCACTACAAACACTGCTCTCCGGGCTACAGCTGACAACACCGCCTCTCACTACGCGAGTCTATCATTTACCGAGCGCTTATTACAAGGTGATCTTTGGGAAAACTTTTCAAACCCGCAATAAAGCCCAAAACCATTTTACACAACGTTCTTTTTTACGCACACAACCCAAACGCCTAACTATTTTGAACCATCTTACCTGAGCATGTTTGAAGAATCACTGCTGCAAAAACTACTATCCCAATAGAAGTAGGAGACATCATTCAACGTCTCTTACGAATTTAAAAAAAAAAAAAAAAAAAAAAAAAAAAAACCTTTATAATCCAAGTTATTCCAGCCTAGAACTCCACTCCCTCATGTCAAAGGATAGCGCAAATTCTCCACATGTAAAGTCGCTTAGTTGGTCCCCAAAAATGTCCCTTTATTAAAGCGACCTCTTTGCGCAGTTCAAGGCTCCAAATGAAACATCGTAAAGTGTGAATGTTGTCCAAGTGGCGCAAGGGTTAGCCAAAGCATGTGCTAAAGCTGTGTTGTGGAAAGCGAGTCGTACGAGAAGAAGGCTATCGCTTTTTGTGAATTAGATCCAGTTGTAAAAGCAGTTGCAGTCCCCCCTTCGGATACATTTACTTCCTTTGTACAGCGCAGGAAAAAAGTAGTAAAATAATAAATCCACAGCGGTGACGGAGGCAAGAAAGTGCGTAAAAACAACACGTGAATATAGTCCGAAAGGTGAAGTAGAATCCGCACGGTTACATCCACTCGGAGCGCTTCAAAATGAAAACTTTTACGCGCAATGCCCACCGTCCTCTCCGCATCCAACGGGCACGGACACACGCTTCCCCGGTCACTTTGCCATCACTTGTGTCCGCTGGGGTCTCTGTTCTCTGGAGGCGTACGGAGGAGCGTGGAGCCCGGGTGAGTAGGTTTCACTGAGGGGGAAAAAAAAAGGATCGTACAGCGCTGCCCCTTTCGCTGCTGGTTCTCTCCGCGGAGCCGGCTCCTTCCCATACGGCTCTCTCTCACACACACACTCGTACGCGGAGCACTGGCGTTAACCTCTTCCCGCCTGGATGACTGGCAGGGGCACGCGCGCGCTCTCACATGCACGCGCGCACTGAAAGAACAGGCTGTGTGTGTGCGTAAAAGGTGCGCATGTGACTCTAGGATTACGTCTATAGGAATGTAATGTATTGGAAACACTAGTTATAACGCATAACGCAGAACTGGGACTAAACTGGAACTAAACCTGGACTAGACCATGACTGAACAGGACTATGAGGACTTAAAGGTCCTATATTATGCATAACTGACTCTTGTGAGATTTTAACCATGTTAGAATGGTTTTACCTTTTCAAAAACAGACCTGGAGTTGTGTTTTGTTTCATTCACATGTTTGAGTAACTCTTTATTATCAGTCAGTCTACATCTCCAAATCTCCAAATGTTCTGTTCCACCTTGTGATGCCACGTAGTGGTAGTGTACTGGTTTTCAAGTTAACAGCTCCTTTTAGTTCAGTAGAGATTGGCTGAGATCATCTAAATGATTCTAGCGCAGGTGTATAGAGTTTAAAAACACAATAGAGCACTTCCTGGTGTGGTAATGTGACATCACAAGGTGGAACAGTGTGTTTGCAGTTTATGAGAAGAATTAACATGTCTGAAAAAAAAACAAACAAACAAAAAACACAACTCCAGGTATGTTTTTATGAGGAAACAACAGTATAACATAGATATACAGTTGGAAAATAACCCTTTAATAGCCCTTTAACAGATACCTTATTCAAATTCGGGTGCGTTCACTTGCCCAGTCACTGCATCAAGCTCAGGACTAAACTTGAACTAAAACCAGAACTGTACCAAGACTAGACCAGGTTTATAGCAGGACTAAAATGGGCTCAATTTCAAACTAAATAAGGGAAGGGAAGGCATGGTTAAACACTCAGGTTAGAAGCAAGCTGTGGTCCTGGGGCAGACTGATGGAAGTGTGGCTGCCAACCTGTGCCCACAGCCCCATTTTCCCCATCACACACACACACACACACACAGACCAAACTAAGCCATACACAAAGACAAAACGCAAATAAAACGCAAGCTTTCCTGCAGCTGAAACATTAAAATTGTAAATGACTGCTGTTACAGTTCAAAATTGCAGTATTTCTTAATTAATTTCCAAGTTTAGATGCATGGACCTGTCACTACCATCTCCCCTACTGAAGCAAATATTACGACAGCATAAACTGGCAAAATATGTACGTTTATGAATCCACTTAGCATTTAAAGAGCTCATATCACGCTAAAGCTCACAAGAGTCAATTTTGCATAAATAACCTTTAAATTTCACTCTGCAAACACTTCATTATGGTTCATGCAAAGTATACTAGTTATCATTTAATTACAAATCAATAACTACATTTGGATATACATTTCAGCAGAACTTCAACATATTTGATTTACTTCAGCTCTATGGAGTTGTCATTGCTTTATCTAGAATGCTCTCCAGTATGATATTAAACATATCTATCCCCATAGAGACAAGTTACAGATCAGAGCTGTGGAGAGATGACACCGCTCACAGTAAGATTACATGTCTATAGGTATTTAGATATTTTTAAACCAAAACAAAAAGAGTTCTTCTCTCAACCTGAAAACACTTCTATCTAACAATAAAGAATTTACGTCATGGGGACCTGATTTCTGCCCTTATAAGAGAGGCAGGTCCTGCTGTGTGTGTACAGATTTGAGTTCACACAATGTACATACGCCAGAAAAGTTACATAATGCATCTTTAATATTACAAAAACACAATCTATACTATTCTATACTATCTATCTATCTATCTATCTATCTATCTATCTATCTATCTATCTATCTATCTATCTATCTATCTATCTATCTATCTATCTATCTATCCTATTAAACAACTACTGCAACTCTTACAATATATTTCCTAACACTTCACCCCAGCTAATGTAAGTTATGTGTAAATGTTTAAATTAACTCTGTTCAAAGTCGTTCCAGTCTATGTGGGATTCATTTCAAGCCTGCTCTCTTTTGCCCTGCTTCAAACACACTGAGCTTTTAACACAAAGAGTGAAAAGCTGAAAAGAAACAGAAGTGGGGGAATATGTGATGAGGTCCTCTGAGCAGTGTGAGGCTGTGAGCGAGCAGGGCATTTGTGACCACACATCACCCTCCTGTGGTGAAAGAGCGCACTGCACCCTGGAGCACAAAGACCACCAGACCACAGCCAACACACTCAATGACATCCAGATTTATTTTTATTTTTTTTTTTATTATTATTTTTTAAGTGTTTCTCAAAATACAATAAGGTGGAAAATATTTCTCTTGTAAAGTTTAAGAGTGTTAAAGAGGCCGTATTATGCAAAATCAAGATTTGTTTATTATGTTTGTTTTGTTATAATGCTGTTCCCTCATCAAAAAGATGCTTGAAGAGAATTTGGATGTCAATGTGACACGACAGTTCTCCATAAATATACAAAAACATGATACAAAATTGGTCAAAATAACTTGACAAACCTGACACAATGTGCAGTAGTTTCATTAGTGGGATGTACACTGATTGTGATAGTGGGAAGTGACTTGACTTGGGGAGCAAAGGGAAGAGGTGTCAAGTGTCAAAAACAACAGTGAAACTTCTAATGTTAACATGTTAACATTATATATTAGTTAGCAGTTAATCCCCCATAAAAGAGTAATAATCCCTCTTTAATGTCAATAAAAGACATTCATGAATGCATCAAAGACATTTATTCAGTCCATAACATTGTTTTTAATCCAGTTTGATTATATACTGTTTAAGTATTTTTATGCCATTAATCAACTTCACAACCAATCATGAACGACTGATGATTTCATAACATCAGTATTCATTCATACATCATATAAATAGAAGCAAAACATGACTGGTGTCTACAACCAGAATGAAAATGCTACAGGGATTCAAATGGTTTCCTAGTACATTATTTATGTGTTTATATAAACGTTATATAAAAGTAATCATTGATGTAAATGTAATAATTACAATAATAATACAGCTCTTTCTACAGACACTCAAAGTCATGTTTTCATTCCATGCATTATTGATCTCACTCCACACTCAGCACACAACCACAGCTGCCCTGCGGCAGGTTTATGGACGATAGGCTGCCATTCTGTGCCATTGGCTCCTCAGACCACCACCAATCACTCACATACCATATTCATACATAGGTAAGGTGGGAGAAGTGTATTGCTAAAGAACACAACAAAAGCATGCACTGGTCTGAGCTGGGATTGAGCCACTGACCTTTACAAAAGGTAAAACATATTCAAAATGAATTGCCAATAACAAAATATTAAATTCAGTTTTCCATTATTGAACAGGCAATCATGATATTCTTGAGCAAATTGTCCTACACAGTGAACTGAACTTCTGCTGTCTACACAACTTTACCAATTTACAGTGATTTTGAACAAATGTGCATTTTGTTTGTTCATTCAAAAAAAACAAAACAAAACCAAAAAAAACAGTTCTACATTGGTAATGTTTGGACAAATTCTCAAAGTCATTAAAAAAAAAATCTGCATCCCATCAGCCAGTTTATAAACCTGTCTGCCTGTACAAGATAAAAGCTTCAATTCACTACATCCCCCTGCTCCTTATTATGGTGCGCCAAGCCTTTCCAAGCCTCATATCTCGGCAAAACATAAAAACTCACTCAAATGACTTTTCAAGGACTCGTGCAGGTCTACTCACTGTGCAAAAACTGCTCACACTTCTTTCCTTTCCTATGGGAGTGCCTGAGCGCCGGATACATTTGCCCATCTCCGTACTTATTATTTTGAATCCTTGTGCAAAACTTCTGAGCCCAACTTTTCCTTTGTGCTTTGAGCTCCTTTGGCATGCCAACCTTCACCAACACGACAAAAACTACCAAAATTCCTGAAAATTCCCAAAAACGCATTATCAAAATTTTCTGAATTCAAAAGAAAGTTGTATCAAATCCACAAAAAAACTTCAAGATCCATTTGACTTTCCAGCAAAATTCCAACTACGAAAAACCAAGTACGTGTCATGCTACTAGCTTAGCCAAATCCAAGTTTTGGCAAAGCATGTAAAGCTGTCCCCACTCCCCCTGTGAAAACTATGGGGTTTTAATGAGCATTCCCAAACAAATTGAAAGTCTCTCATCTTTTTCGTCTTTTTTAAATCTAAAATTCCCCGTTTTAGTATTCACACAGAGGTTCCTTGCGTTGTTCCATCGCGTACATGTGGAAAGGGATCCAGAGGCCTCATGCTGGGCTGTATAGAGACATGGGTGGACAGGGCCTCCCCTGAATAAAGGTGCAGTGGTGGGACGTGGGGGGGTACGCGACAGGGGGGACCACTTTCCCCTGCACTGTTTAAAGGCTTTGGCAGCGCAAAACTACTGGGACACCAAACAGGACGCACTGAAACAAAAAGAGACTGTGGTAAAAAGATGTCCCCCTGGTGTGATTCAGAGAGTGGATTCTATCAGCGTGCATAAGTGCAAAAATAAGGTAAGTAAGAGGGCGTTATGGAAAGTCTGCTATTTTCATAGTTTTCTTCAAAAATAGTATGTGGAACAATTATTTCAGGGAATGCACACTTCTCCAAGGTTCTCCTTTACTGTCCCTGCAGGGAAATTTGTCCTCTGCATTTGACCTTCAATACTGACGGGACAAGCTGTGAGGAGCAGTGCAACACCCTGGACCCATCTCTAGATCTTCAGCTTGTACAGGACTATTAAACATGTGTGTGGGTATCTACATTGTGGCCAGACACATTTTGGGGCACTAGTTATACTTTGAAAGTTATAAAAAGAATTCGTTCAATTCAGAATCATTTGAATTCAGCTAGTTTTGAAATGACATAAACAACAAATGTATAAATATATTGACATATTGACTACCAGTCATTTATAGTCTCTTTATTTCCAAGATTATTTACACTGTAGATTCTCACTGAAAGCATCAAAACTATGGATGACAGATGTGGAATGTAGTAAACAAACAATACACTCTCACTGCTGTGCAGGGACAACCATTTCAGGAGACTGCATCATGTAGCTCACTGAGAGAAAGTCAAGGGTTTGCAGCACTGTCGACAAAGCAAAGGGTAGAGACTTTGACTATTTGAATATAAAATATAAAAAGTCAAGTTACTTAACTTTGTTCTTCACTGCATAATTCCCTGTTTCTTGCTTCATATATTTGATGTCTTCTATAAGTATATGCAGTGAAATAGAGTGTAGAGTGTGTTCAGACTTTTGACTGTGTTGCACTTGGGTAAAGGTAAAACAATTTAAACCAAACTCTATACATTACCATTGTATTCACTCAATACGTGAAAGTATTCTAATACTGTAGCCACAGCTGCCCTGACTGTCACCAGTTATTCTCACACTCTACATTCACACGAGGCAATGTGGGTGAAGTGTCTTGCCTTAGGACACAACAGCACAAACTGGTCCAAAGCCACAGCCTTTAGTTTTATGATTTAAATAGTCCCATCCTATTCATATACTGCTAAACGTCTCCATGTGGACCATTCTCCCGTCCCTGTCCTTGGAAACTGCTCTCTCTGCATTGTTCTCGTCCCCTTTTCTGATTTGCATTTGAATCTTTTCATTTGGCTCTGGAGCGTCTCTGGACTGGACTGCTCCCAGGTGTGTCCAGAAGATAAACCGCTCCCACACAATGTAGCACTGGTGGTCTGTGCCAAGCCCAACCGCACAGCTCCAGGGTCCAGTGTCCAGCCCATCGGGGACATTTACATATGCTGATCAAAAGGCGTACACTGTAAAAGCATGCGCATGAGTTAAATGATATAAATTCAGAATGTTTTAAGGAATATATAAAATGGGGTTGTCGTAAGTATCAAAAATCAGATATTGATCAATACTGAAAGTAGTTTTGGGACTAGATTCTAATTTGAGCAGGTATCAATACTAAAAACATCCCATTGGCAGAACAGAAATGAGTCTTTCCTGAATGTCTTTAGAATGATGTTGAGCTGCATCAGAACAAGTATAAGAGCACATAGACTAGTATACACCCATGGACCACTATGGAACCTACAGGACCACTGAGGGATTACACACATATAAGGACACATGGGAATAGAAAAGAAAATACTACCATTTAATGTGGAAAATCACAGTATATTGTCTAAAAAAAATCCATAGTATGGAAATTGAGTTTGGAATTTTAGTACTGTGACAACTAATATATAATAATAATAATAATAATAATAATAATAATAATAATAATAATAATAATAATAATAATAATAATCTACTGTTCTACTGTTCTACTCATCTACTGTTTAAAAAATTTCTAAGACAGTGAAAAAAAAACAAAAACAAAAAACATCAGTAATAATGTAAAAATTGCTTCAGTATTTAACTTGATTTGAACTAGTCCAAATAGCCAATAAAACAAAACATATTACACAATTTGCCTGAAATGTTTCACAATATGGCATTAAATATATCTATCTTGCATTTATTCAGTTACTAGTGTTTTTATTAAAAACTTGAAAATACTTTCTGTAAATTTGCCTGGTAGCGTCACCTATTTACAATAACTTCTCCATTTAGCCGAGCAGGTGGAGGACCCTCTACCAGAAAAGTTACATAGTGCATCTTTAAAGTGAAGCTATTATTTAAAGAGGAGGTATTACACTTCTGTGGGGTATTAACTGCAAACACAAAACACATAGCATGTTTAAATCACTGTGTTACTGTTTATTGTTTTCAAAATGTCATATTCATTGAAAACAACATATTCAAATGTTTTATAAGTTTTACTTTAAATGGACATAGGTAACCCGCTAGTCACCATGCTCCAAATAGGATGTGAGCATGGGGACTCTTCTGGTTCCATTGACTCTGGGTCCAATTGACTTTACATTGAAAAAATGGTCACCCCTCTCTCTGTAACTGCTGTTGTGAGCCTCGTCTTAAAATGTTCATTAAAATGTCTTTGTCTTAAAATGTTTGTATTAAGGTTCAAACAGGCCCTGGGAGAGATCGCTAGATTACTCAAACATGCATGAATGGCCTATGAAACCTCGTCAGGTACGTTTTTGACGAGGGAACGTTATAACATGGCAGAACGCTCCAAAACGCTGATTTTGCATAATACCCCCTTTTTAAAATGGTGATTTATCCGGTGGATTTTGAAACTGATATACTGATGTGTTTTCTGATGTGTTATGTTTTCCTCCACACATTTGAATTCAGTGTGGATACTTGATTTTAAAGTGTGTACAGTAGGTTGAGTGAGAGCAGAAAATGTGTTGAAATGCTTGGAGCTGCTCCAGTCCCAGGCACCTCTGTTAAAATGAACAGCTTTGTCCTTTTCATTGTTAAACGTTCGCCCTCAGAGTGGTGCATATGGTAGTGTATTTAGAGGCCTAAGCCAACATTTACTCAGCCTCTTCAACACATGGAAATCTCCACTTTACAACTTCCTGCCGGACAGATCCGTGGGCTGATGGACAGGCGAGGGGTGTGCTCCCCATGAGAACCCTGTGGAACACATCATATGGACAATGTGTGGGTGCATATGTACTGGTGTCTAGTCAATATGACCAAGTTAAAGGCACTGTACCTGTTTATACCGTCTTCATTGAAAAAAAAAAAGAAGAAAGAGCTATTTCTTTTTTTCCTATGGTCCAAAGTTATTCCTCACTGATCTTATTCACCTTGATGAGTTTATAAGCACTTTTCACAATATGCAGCCATGCTAAAGCTAACAACAGACTTTAGAATTTGATGCAGACAGTACACAGCGGACTTATTTTGATCTAAGAGCTGCTTATACAATATATCTGTACTGGGATAAGACACATTTTACACAAAAATGTGGTGCAGACCCTTTAATTAGGAATGCATTCACACGTGCATTAAAAGAACATGGGATTAGATCGGGAATAAAACCTGAATTAGATAAGTGTGAACACAAATCAGGACTGGAACTAAATCTGGAACTATACTTGGACTAGACCAGGATTTAACTAGGACTACAAGAGGACCAGGTCTACATTAGGACTAAACTCGGTTCGCGCCAGGACCAAACCAGGGCAAGTGTGAACACAGCCCACATCATATACTGTATCATTTCTATGTGTTTAAAGGTGCACTGTGTAACTTTTCCGGTGGATGGACAGGTCCTGCTTACAGAATGCATGCATTTTCAAGGTCATTTGGATTCATTATTGCAATTTTTGAGACATCCAGAAACTTAACTTTAAGTCCAGTTGGTTTAGTTTAACTTGCTGATAAGGTCATATTGAACAATAAAAACACATGTAATTGCATAAATGTGCAATTGCCATACTGTGCAACATTATTATTTTTCAACAATTAAGAACCTGGGGCAAAAACTGGTTGTCAGTTGAATAAAATGTCAAAAACATATGGGAAAGATACCACAGACTACAAAAAAAGAGAGAACATTTTCACAACATGGTATTTGTTAACATGCACGCACTAACACGTTTCAGACAGCATGGCCGTCCTCAGGCTGCAAGGACCAAACACAGAGGAGCAGATGGAGAAGATGAGGTGGCTGGTGGTTGTGCTGCTGCAGTGAGGATGGAGGTTTAAGGGATGGTGCTGAAACCATAACACAGGGCATTTTAATAACCCGTTTAATGCAGAGGTATATTAGACTGTGTCCCAAATACTTATTTTGTCTTTATTTATTTATTTGATGTGTATTGGTTCTTTGCAGTGATACCACGCTGGGGGTGTTCTACCTGAATGTTTATGATGGAATTCAGCAGTTTCCATGGTGACACAATGCACACATTAGCAAACAATGCTAAGAAAGTTTTAAGATAGTCTGAAAACTATGTAAACAGCACGTTTTGAGGAGCCCGTGATCAGTCTGAGTGTTCATGGTCCTGTTTAGGAGTTTGATTGAAAGGTGTTGGCTAACACTAGCTAGCTTATAACTGTAATGTTCTTTGAGAGGGACTTGTTTAAGAGCACAGATCATGTCACCTGTTGTAGTTCCAGCCAAGTCAGCTCTTTCTGGTCAGATTGTGTTAAAACTCAGATTAAAGTCTAACTAGATTAACACAGTTTCTAACAGAGTAGTGCTTTCAGTTAGCATCACATCCCCAGGGAACGCTGACGACATCAGCTGCAAAGTATCAATAGCGTCTTCTATACACTCGTCTTTGTCTCCGGGGTCTGTGCCTCTAGGGCCCTATCTGACAGTCTGTTAGCGAGGAGGAGTGAGGAGCTAGGAGGAGTGGGTAGGAGGCAGGAGCGAGGAGAGGCAGATGGCTCCGATGGTGATGGAAAGCTGATGCGGCCGGGTAAATAGATCCCTGTAGTGTTCGCTCGTACATAGATCAGTGTGATTGGTTGGTTTGAGGGGGGACAGTCCCAGGCTCACATCCATAAAGACACAAGCAGGACACTGGAAGAGACGGCAGTGTGGGTGAGCTATGAGAACACAGTGAAAAAATACATGGGAAAAAGGGTCCATTTGTAAAACACGTCTGTAAAGGTTTATTTTGGTTTGAATGCTTGAGTGGAAATAGAAAACAAGCAGCAAAATCAATTAAAAGTAACTACTAAACTAATATATACTAGTAGGTAAAGTATAATCCACTGTACCTGACCCTGAGTAACTGTTGATTTAGTATCTGACTCCATTAATGTAATTAGTGATGGGACTTTCGGCTCCTTTGTGGGATCCAAATCTTTTAAATTTGTTCATTTAAAAGACCCGTTCAAAAGTTATATTTATTTCTATGATAGAAGCCAATGTGAGAAGTAATTTTATCTACAAACACATCACAGAGAAATGAGTGTGTTTACGTGTTTACCCATTAAAATGGTGCATAAAACGTGCATAAAACGTCGCACTACAGTAATGCATTTTCAAACAAACTTTTATTACGATGTCAAATACGTTATCTTTCTTATTTTTGTTCTTTTTTGTGCGTAAAACTTCCTCGTGCTGCCTCCTCTGCTTCTGTGCCATAGCCTGTATATACATGGAAACAGGAAGTGAGCATGGGCGCACTTCCGGCTCCATTGATTCCCTCTCTCTGTAACTGCTGCTGTCAGGCTCCTCTGTTTGGTCTTAAAATGTTTGTATGTTTATGTAAAAGGTTTTATTAACCCGCTCTACACGATTCTGGAGTTTTTATTTTGCTGTTCCTAATATGGAACTCTGCCCTTATAACTGCTAGCCTCATGAGCTTCCTTTGACTTCTTTGTACAGTCTGTGTTCTGTGCTGAATCATGTGTTGGTTCAGCATAAAAATGCCTAAAAAATTAGAAAGAAAAGGAGTATTTAAAATGAGATCGGGTTCCAACCATTCTTAAGGAACTGTTCAAAACTGTCAGTAAACTGCTCTGAGAAGTAACAGAATGAGAAGTGTACAAAAAACTCAGCACTACATTTCCTGCACTTAACACAGATGCCCTTTCAGTGATGTGAGGTCATAGAGACTTTTTCATACTTTCAACAGGGGCCCCTCTAGTCTGTGCTACAGCTATTTCTGGTTTGTTTTCAGAAGCCAATACAATGCAACAAAAGTATATTTATACACGTACTTATTGGGCTCCTAACTCTATGTTTCTCTATGTTTGGACAGGAAACGTTGACAGGTCCCATGTTAGTGTCAAAAACAAACTTACGTGGGGTTATTTTGAGAGCAGCCACGTAAAGACAGCTCAAAACACAACAGTCACTCACCTTTCCCTTTCAAAAGCACCAAAACCAGTCACCCAATTCTGACAGAGGCCACTGCAAAATATCACAGCCACACACACAGACACACACACACACACACACACACGCACACACGCACACACACACACACACACACACACACACACACACACACACACACACACACACACACACACACACACACACACACACTGACCATATAAACTGCTGTTCATGTCCAGCGTTTTTGTAAGAAGTATTAGAGTTAGCAGTATTAGATTTGAACATTTACCTCGTATCTTGAGACGTGGTTAGCAAATCTGTATGGAATTTCAAATCTAACTTTTATGGTTCCTACAACTTGCGGGTAGTAAATTGTTTCTTTATTTTCATAGCTATATTGAATACAGTCAGTAGATGTGGATCTTACGAGGACTGAATAAATATTTCAAATAGAAATCGAACTCAAATGTTACTTTGTGAATTTGCCCTAAATATAAGTGAGCTCTCCATAATTCACTTAAGTATTTTACAACTATTACCAGGCAGCCTTTTATCATAGCACATTATGTAAGCTAAGCCCACCACATTATTGGAAAAGCCAACAGTGTGCTGCCAAATTCAATACAGCTACATCAATACTCCTGCTTTTAGTCTTCTCTTTTCTTTTTATGAGATGGAAAACTCTTCAAACTCTGCTCCTCCAGCTCCGCATGTAAAACCAAAAGCACATCTGTATTTAGTGCTGCAGTCTCCAGAGCAGGGCTTATGCTCGGAGATGTGATATTAGTGGTTACAGGACACAGCTCAGCCAAAACACACACACACAAGCAAACACACACACACACACACACACACACACACACACACACACACACGCACACACACACACACACACATTAGAGAGAAGACTGATCCAGTGGGGCAGATAAAAGTGTGTGTGTGTGTGTGTGTATGTGTGTCATCATGAAAACCTGATCAGAGGAGGGGCATAGATGGGTGAACGGGGGTTGGATGGAGGGCACGGGCTGAGGCTGATCATATTGTGGTTATATTAATAATAATGCACTCTATAGATCTTTTCCAGGTGCTGTTCAGTTTTGTGCGTTCTTAATTCGCTCAGCACTAGTAGAAATTACCTCTGTAGCCACAGCTGCCCAGAGGCTGTCAATCTGTGCCATCGGCTACCACCCACCACCAGTTATTCACTCAGACTATATTCTTACACTGGCACGGGGGGTGAAATGTCTTGCCCAAGGACACAACACCCTTTGGCAAAGCTGGGATTGAATTGTCAACCGTTGAATTGGTGGGAGAACGGTTTTATTATTTATTATTGAACAATTTATGAATCAGTGGGCCTTTCCACATGAAACAAAAACTGTCATTATCTTCTCTGTGACAGTTTTCTCAGAAGCTATAGAAAAGGTGGCAGAATTCAACCCCAAACACATGATTCTTGGTGATGTCCATAATGTGTAGCCAGTCCCAAACAAATAATAATCATTTTAAACATCCGTGAATCAGAACTTTGAATATACAGTATTTTTCAAAAAACGTGAATCTCCCATAGAGTTATACAGACCCTGCCCTCCATCTGAAACTATGACATCGTGAACACAAACTATTAATACAGCTGCAAGCATCAACAAATGTCAAAGAAAGACACATTACCATATATGCTTATTGTTTGCAACACCAGTATTCAGTGACTTTGCTCTCAAACTATTCATAATCTGCCTCTCAATCATCATGTAATCTGGATGTATTTATGAGGATTATCCAAACTCATGTTATTCGTGGATATCAGTGACATCTTCCTGTTTTGAAGGACTTTTTGAGGACAAGATACACAACATTTAGATTTTAAACTGTCAAAGGGCCCATATTACAACATTTTCTGATCCACATTATAATGTTTCTTCATCAAAAACATACCTAGAGTTTTGTTGCATTTCATTCAAACAAAACAAGAAACAAAACTCAACTCCAGATGTTTTTTTTTGTTTTGTTTTTTTTTTTACAGAGGTAACATCATTCTAACATGATTAAAAGCTCATTTTGCATAATATAGTACCTTTAAATGCTATGGCCCTGACTTGAAACCCATAGATCGTATAATCACAACGTATCAAGTACCAAAATAACCTGCTTGAAGCTCATAAGATGAAGCTGATGTCACATTCTGTTCGGTGTGAGACTTTCGATTTCTATTTCACTTTAACCAAACCCAGACTGTTACACACTGGGCTCCACACAGATCCCTGCAGCTCACATCACATCTCTCATAGTTCTGCTTGGTTGATCTCAGTCACATTCCGACTCCGTGAAGCCTTCTTTAAATGCATGGCTATGTTTTGATGAAATCAAACTCAATTCTAGCAAAGATAGGCCCCCTGTGTTGTGTGACCAATCCATGTTAGACCCATGTGAGGTCTGCTCTGGGCTGCACTGTGTCTGTGAGGGCTTCTGTGAGGGCTGCTGTATAGAGCAGTGATAACAAAGGCTTTGGAGGTGAAAGAGTGTGTGCTGTGACAAATGCACTGCTCACGTGAGAGACCAGGAGGGAGCACAGGAGCTTCACGTTCAGATTGAGAAACAGTCTGCTTGAGTCACTATTTATTAAGGATTTATTAAAGGGGGGTATTATAGATTTTGTTATATCGTTGTTCTCACATCAAAAACAGGCCTGAAGAGGTTTTAAATGTCATCAAAGAATATTTGAGTAATTTAGCGATCTTTCCTGGGCCCTATTCAAACCCTTCTCACGGTTAGCTGTAAGATTCTGTCCAATGCTCAGCCCTCAAGTTTAGGTCACCCATGCTCCCACACGACAATTCTCCATAAATATACAAAAACATGACACAAAACAATACACTACAACTTGATTAGCGGGATACACACTGATTGTGTTGTGATGGAGCTCTGAAGGGGGAGTGACTTTTGACTCAGAGTGCCAAAAACGAAAGTGAAACTTATGAAACATGTTAATATGTTGTTCTGGTGAAAATACATTTTCAAAACAATAAAAGTAAAACAAGTAAAATCTTTTGGATTTGGTACTGTATGACAAAAGGACTGCATTTTTTTTTTCTTTTTTTGATAATTTGAATTGAATTGAGGGTATCTTTTCTTTGCACTTTCTTTGTGGTGGTTCTTTGATTAAGCAGGAATCCCATTCATTTCAATGGAGAATGGGAGAAAAGTTCTGCTGCTAAAATCTGATATAAAGTAGTTTGATTTGTGCAAAATGTTGAATGTTCATGTAACCAACAAGTCAAAACTGCACCAAATCTCTGGGAGGCTTTAAAATATTTCATATAGAACTTAAACAATCCCATGGCAGCTCCCACAGCACCTTCCGGAATAAGGTGAAGAGCTACCAAAATGCTGGAATTTATCTTTTGTGAATTTTGAAACAAGCAGCCAAAAAGCACAGAAACACAACTTAAAATCCTTAGTTAATAATGTGTTTAATTGTTATTCCAGCTAACACTTCTTCCTACTTTTTCACACTATCTGCAACACAAACAAAGTCTATAAGAAAGTCCAAGGAGACCAGGACTTAGCCCCGTCCTCCTCCCTCAGTGTCAGCCTGATCAGATTAACACTCTCCCTCATGAATCAATGCACCGCTTTCCCACAGAGGTCACCCTTGTGTACGGATCACATGACAATAGGTCCATACCAAGATGGCCGTCTCAGGGTGTAAGGTTTCACCTGGCTCAAAACACCGTGCAGATGAAGAGATTACGCTGCCTTTAAAGTGCATATAACAGGTTTCTTTTTCTAATTCTGACTTGGTTTGGTGAGTACCTGCGGTCACTATTTATTTTTAGTTTTACATCTGTTAAGTGACAATTTACAGGAAATAGTGTTGGGTTAACAGTTTAAACATTAATTTAACAAAATAAAATGTTGACATTGATTTCTATTTGTCAAATTTCAACATGTTTTGACCTTAATTTTAATGTCATAACTGGTGCCCATGTCCATGTCTGATGCCCATGTTCTTACTCCGCTCTGGTGTTTTGATTGGCATTGAAATGGTTCATTCCCTCAAAGTGTTTGCTCTAGAAAGTCTTCTGCCACATTTGCTGCTACATATGGTGCAAAGGTGCAAAAAGCCTGTAGCATCTCAAATGTCCATAGCTAGCTCTTAGCCTCTTCTGCCACATAATGTGTAAACAGCCTTTAGCATTTCAAATGTCAAACACTAGCTCCTCATCTAGCTCCTTAGCCTCTTGCACGGTCTCCATGGATACGGAAAAAAAAAAAAAAAAACAAACAAAAATCATTTCGCACAATCCAACAGTCCCTTACTTGTGTCCTTTGAACTGCACATTCTGCACTTCTTAGATGGTTAAAATCCCGATATGATGTTAAAACCTGAGCTCAAAACTGCTCTGTGTGTGAGTCAGGTAGCGACAAAAGCAGCCGACCACTCTGTTGCCATGGGACTTGTTAAAAAAAAAAAAAAACCTTCCCAAGGTTTTTTGCAAATTCTGCTCTGATCTGTTGTGAAAAGTGCTTATAAAATTAGAACGCTCAGAATGCATAAAAAAGTGAGGAATAACAATGGACCACTGCAAATGTTTAAAATGAACTAGTTCTGTTTGTCACATTTTTAAAAATCAGGTTACTTTGTGTTAGTTAAATGAGTAGTCTAGCCTAATAGACAGAATTGGTCTGGGTCTGTAGTTTGTGCTCAAAGTATTAGGCCATATTAGTGTCCATTCTGATCCACTGAGCACACATTTGCTTCCTGCTCCTGCATAGATGGAATTAAATAGAAGATTATAGATGAACTTCTGACACTGTCCGAGGAAAGATTCTGAAGAGGATCCAGGGCAGTCAGGCAAAAGTGAGGCGATTTGAAGGCCTTATTTAAAGAGGGAAATGAGGATTAGAAACAGCACCTTATTCATGACTGTCCCTGGGTCATGCATTTCATCCTCATTTGCACAAGCTCTTGTCTCTGCTCACTTTGTGACAAAACTAAGAAAGGTTAAATCAGCCCCAGTCTCTGATTGTACTACAGGCCATCTGCAGCTTAATGGATCCAATTCACTTCCTTATGATCTGTGTTCAGATCATAACCTTTGTGTTAATGTTTGGTCCAGGAAAACATTTGAGTTTACACTGTTAAAATTAAAAATCTAACAGTGACTAAATACAGTAAAGTTTTTCCAGAATATCATAACTAGCATAAGATCAGTCTAAAACTATCTACAATATTCAACAATTCATCAGAGACTTACATTTTACATTTGGCCATGATGCCACGTTGTAAATGAGTTACTGCAACCAAATAATTTCCTGATAAGGATTAAGAAAATATATCTAACTAACTCTAGCAGACCATGCTGTGTTATAAATGTGAATTAGCTGCGGCCATAAGCAGTGAGATGAACGCATCAGACTGCTGGGCTACAGTTTAAACACAGGTATTTTACTCTATGGGGAAGTAACTGCTAATACTTATTTAGATCACAAAAACAACATCTTAAAATGTTTCACTTTCATTTTTGACGCTCTGAATCCTGCTCTCTCTTTGCCCTCTACACTAAGTCACTCCCCCTTCAGAGCACTATCACAACACAATCCGTGTGCATCCCGCTAATGAAACTACTGCACATCACATCAGGTTTGTCAAGTTATGGTGTATTGTTTTGTTTCATGTTTTTGTATATTCATGGAGTATTGTCCTGTGGGAGCATGGGTGATGTAGACTTGTGGGCGGAGTCTTGGACAGAATGAGTTTTGTATGATTTTTTGAATGCAGATAAAATATGAGAGCTTGAAATTTCAATGTTGCAAGAGGAAAGTACAAGAACAACAGAATAGACTAGAACAGAACAGGATAAAAACGACACTATTATACTACTGGTCCACCTTAAGACAACCATAGTTAGCGTTCCTCCCACACAACCATAACATGCCCCCCGCAGCAGTACCTGTGTATCCCAGAGAGCTGTCATCCTCCTGGGGCCCGGGCTCGGGGGGAGCGGCAGTGGCCCCCTCTGTAGTGGTCCCCTCTGGAGCACCTGCAGCAGGCTCTGTCAAATATAACATCACAGGTACTGAGAGGCTGGATCCACTGGTCCTGATGCCCTCCCGATGTCCATACCCCAAGACTTCCACCCCAGTAAATCCATGGAGCCAACAGGTCACCAACACAGCAAGCACACGCCATCGACAAGCATGGAGGACACATGAGATGAGAAAATGACACATTTTTCGCTACAAGCAAAAAAAAAAGGACTGCTTTTGAAGATGGTTTAATTTGCTCACTGAAAATCAAATTGTTCTGATAAAATTCTACATTACTTGAAAAAATCCCATCAGTAGTTGTTGTCTACATTGAATCCAAATTTCATACAATCCAGCCAGTAGTTGAAATTTCAATTGTAAAAGGTTATATTTTGGTTACATAAAAACATCTAATAATCTAATGACATCTCCAAATTTCATGTTTAAAATCCAGTCAGAACTTGCATTTGGTAAAATTTCAGTTTCAAGTTGATTTCACAGTTTCCGAATTTTATCCCAGACTAGTCCAAATGTACAGTCCAAACTGCGATGTTAGCCTCCTCTTGAACTGAAAGTGTGTTATGGTGAACATTGTGCTCCACTGCCCATCTCCATCGCTTTAAGTGTCTAACCCACCAATGGGATCACATGGCATCATGCAACCCATTCCATTCAACCCTGATGCTAATTTGACTATGCACTATTAATTGCTAATAAGATACTTTGTCCTTTGAGACGATGCTAGCATGTTGTGAGTGACAGGTTGAGTGCATGTGACAGGAGGCCAGGGCAGGGACAATGGGGGGTGGGGTCTGGGGGGACCCTTTGGGAGCTGGGGTACACAGACGGTGAACTGGGCTCTGTGTGGAGTAAATCAGATGCAACCGAGACAATTCTCTTTAAAACGTGGTCACAGCAGGTTCATTTGGACAGTGGAGAATGAGGAGTGTGTGCTACTGTTATACTGGCCTATATTATGCTTATTAACTATTAGCCATGTTATAAAGCTTAACTCATACATACCGGAGTTATGTTTTGTTTCATTCACACATGTTTGAGTAATCCTCGATTATTAGGCTGTCTGCTTCCCCAAAGCTCAAAATACTCTATTTCACCTTGTGATGTATTTTAGTTGTAGTCTTAAAGGTCGTATATTATACAAAATTGACTCTTGTGAGCGTTAATTCATGTGAGAATGTTGTTACATCATCAAAAACAGACCTGGAGTTGAGTTGTGTTTTGTTTCATTCACACATGTCTGAGTAATCCTTTATTTTTCTTTCACACCCTGAGCGCCTGAGAGAGTGGCAGCTGGGTACAGTAGCTCCTGAGGTTTTTCCTGAAAACAATTACCTTTTTAAGTTACTCTTGTTTAAAATAAATTCCCTTGTGGAGCAATAAAGTTTGTCTAAGTCTAAGTCTATTTGTCTCTACATCTCCAAAGCTCAAAATGCTCTGTTTCACCTTGTGATGTCACGAAGTGGTAGTTTTCAAGTTTACAGCTACCAGTTTCCTTTAGTTCAGTAGAGATTGGAAATTCCAGGACTGAAACTATCTAAATGATTCTAGTGAAGGTGTGTGGAGTTTAAAAAAAACAACAATGGATCACTTCCTGTATTACCACATGACATCACAAGTGTTTTGTTTTGTTTTTTTTTTTTTTTTGAGAGAAGAACTCAGTCTAAATCTGCAGGGTTTGTGTGTTAAACGTGTGTGAATGAAACAAAACACAATTCCAGGTCTGTTTGTGATGAGGAAACTACAGAAATAACAGTAATATGGGCCCTTTAAGGTAAACAGCTATTTCTAGCCTCACTGGAATTGCTTTACTTTTCATTACTGTAGAATAAGAGTAATGAAGAAGTAAGAGAAGAATTGCTGCTTTTATTTGTTTTAAAGTCTTTGTATTACCTTTAATACAGTTGAGATTGTCAATAGAAAGTCTCTAATATCCGCTGATGCACCAAGGAGTGAAGCAGTTTGAACAAAGCTGTAACTTCAAAGTGAACTCAGGCTAATTCTGCAGAGTTTGTATGTTAAACATGTGTGAATGAAACAAAACACAACTCCAGGAAAGTTTGTGAGGAGGAAACAACGTTACAACATAGATCAGAAATAGTGCAATAAAAAGCAGGGGGGAGAGCGGGCGCCCTTGCCGTGTTCCCCTGGGCTGCACTTGGCTTGTATTCTGATAAATGGCAGACTGGCAGAGGGAATGGGTCACCAGAGAGCAGTTTGGAGCAGTGTAGTCTGGGTGTACAGGAGGATGGGTGCTACGTGCAGCTGATGCTAACAGTGCTACTGAGGGAGCGTGGATACTCATGTGTTTCAAGGGAACATTAGGTTAATTTGTAGTGAATTCTGAAATGGTGGTGGAAATTGAGCTTATAATTAAATGTAGTTAAGATTGTATCATAGTATAGGTCAACTGAGAATCACCAGCAGTTACAGTTATTATCTGTAGAGCTCTAATGAGAATAGGGTAAGGTTTAAGATGTAGAGTAGGACTGTCTTATTTATTTATTTCAGTGTTCAAAGCAAAGGCTGGCTTTTTAAAATCTCACATCTAAACAAGTTTTGAGTTATTTTGAGTTTATCTTTTAATTACTACATTCCGCATGTGTCATTCATAGTTTTTTGGCCTTCAATGAAAATATACAATATAAATAATCATGGAAATAACTAAAAAAAAAGTGTGTTCAAACTGTTGACTCTTAGTGTATAAAAATATTAATAATTTTGATACTGGAAAGAACTAATTGTTAATTTGATTTATGCAAATTTCAGACATAAATGGGAAAAAAGTTAGATGTTAATCGGTGCCACATTCAAGCTTTGGTGTTACTCACATGTGGTCTAGACGTGTTAGTGATTTGATGATTCATATTGCGTGCGTGTGTGTGTAAGGAGTAATGCTAATTCCTATAATGAAAATACATGAATGCATTAGATAACGCCCAGAGGTGTTACTGAGCAAGTCATTTTGCTTTTCAGTAAACCTCATCATTACAAAATTATCATTATTAGTTGGTGTTGTCAACTCTCTGTAGCTACTACAAGTACTGTAAGTTTTTTTGTTACATTTTAAAAGCACAACTACTGCCCAGTCTAAGGATTTTTCCTTAGAGCAGACAGTTAAAGTTAGGCCTCACACTGGTCACACACATTTCATAAAGAGAAATACAAAACACACAAAATAGTGATGACATGAGAAACACGCACAAGTCTGACGTCCACAGCACACACCAAGGTGTGTGTGTCTTTATGACTGTGTGTGAGTGAGAATGAGAGAGCCATCTGTGTTATAACTGTATCATGCATTCATGTGTAAGCAATAGAAATAATGCATAAGGGCATTAGATGTTCATTATCCACCAAAACAACACCATGATAATCTGTCTTCTATGATCATATTCCACATTAGTCAACAATATGCAATAAAAAGGGTAATCAAAAACAAGAAAAGAATACTAGAAATAATACTAGTTGTCATCATGATGAACAAACATTATAATCCCTTTGCTGTAGTCTTTGTGTGCATTCACACTTGCCCTGGGTTAGTCCTGGTTTGAGCCATGTTTAGTCCAGATGTAGACTTGGTTCAGTCTTGTTCTAGTCCTAGTTTAGTCCTGATTTATTCCAGGTTTAGTCCCAAATTTAGTCCCAGTTTGTCATGTTTGTGAAGGTGTGTCCATCAACTAGTCAAAATTCATCCATCAAGGTTTTTTCTCAGAAATTCAACTACTATTTCTACTGACATAGATCAATTACACTAACACTGTTGAACAATAATCTGCCCCTCAAACAGTATAACTATGCTACTACTACTGTGAATACTACTAATACTGTACCTTTCTTGTTGTGAGGTGAGAGTGCTTTGCTTGCTTCTCAAACAGATTTTCCCCCAAATCTCATCTAGTGAGATACATTGATATGTTTCTAGCCTTTCTGAGAATCACCAACAGCACACTCATAAAAGGAAGTTTATAGTGTCCTTCTCAAGGTTGCAAGGTTGCAGTAATGCAATGGCAGTAGAGAGGGAACTGAATTAGTAAGTTAAGTTATATAAGTTAGTGTGATATATAAATAAAATTATTTGACTAAAGCCTCCGTGGCTTAAGCAATAATAATAAAACATTATAGAGCAAAGGTTTGTTAGCTATCCCATAATGCCAAAAACACATTATTTCCAGCTTAAACAAATAAAAGACATTTCCCCCTCCATTGTTCCCCTCAGTGACTCTAGAAACAGCCATAGCATTGACCTCTCTGACCTGTCTCACACTCTTTGGTCACACTGAATCAGGCCTCATCAAAATGCAGATGAACCATTGTCCCTTGGATCAGACGACATTGCCCCTCTGTGACTCTTTCACCACATTCTACGATTTGTAACCAAAACGCAGGCCCCTGGAAACAAATTCAGATCTATGTTAATTTGATTTGTAAGCCTATTTGCATCCACGCTGGACGATTTCCACGTTTTATCTGGCATGGAAAAGCATACAGATGTTATCCAAGAACCACTCCAAGAATCTAATCAGCAAAATCAGCCTGGGAGAAAAATGCAGGGCTGTGGGAAACTATAATTCAGACCTGCTAACAAGCCCATAGTCTACTTCTTCCACTCCTCTTCCTGAGTCTATCTATCACTCAGAACAGGAGCCAGGGAGTGCAGGCCAATTCATGACAAGATAACTACCAGACAGCGCAGGGCTATTGGTCTTCCACACTCACTGCTATTACGAGGCTGTCAAAGAGAAAAACAAGGCCCATGCACAGATAAGGCACACAGGGAAGTGGGGATGTACGTTGGACAAAAAACGAACTCATGAAAAGTGTTGCAAAACTGTTGTAGATACGATTGAACTACAAAAAGAAGACATGGCAAAGTGGCTTTAAAAATGTGTGAGGTTCTTATGAGCCAAATTAGGGTTTGGCTGCAGTGACATTACACTGGGGGTGTTCTACATGTATCTCTATGGTGGAATGTTCATCAGTTACCATGGAGACACAATGCACACTTTAGCAAACACAGCCAAAAAAGTTTTAGTGTTGTCTGAAAACTCAAGAAAAATACAAAATTGATTTAAACAACACATTTTCAGGAGCTTGTGATCAGTCTGAGCGTTCGTGGTCCAGTTTATGTGTTTAATTTTCAACAAAAAGGTGAGAGTGACTACCTGAAAAACTGTTGGCTAATGCTAGCCAGTGTGTGGCTGTAATTTTATGTGTGAGTGACTTGTTTAACAGCACAAATCAGCTCACCTGTTGTAGTTCTAACTAAGTCAGTTGTCCTTATGGTCAGATTGTGTTAAAATAAAACTCAGATTAAGTCTAAAAGAGCTTCAGACAGAGCAGTGTCAACAGTTAGCTTCTCACCCTCAGGGAATGTTGATGACACCAGCTTCAAAGTATCAGTAACGATTTGAACAATAAATAAGAATATTTATATAACACTCAAAGAAGCTGTACACAGAATACATTTAAAAAGAGTACAAGATTTAGAGTTGTATTCTAGACAATATTTCTAGAATACATGTAAATGCAGAACTTGGATTTGCAGAGTCGAGATTTCCGTCTCTCATATTATATTCACATCTGAAGTACTCTGATAGGACCTGGAGCACTGTCTGGCCAACCAAATATACATGCTTTTACAAAACTATACAAAGACATGTGGGTCTGCAAACATATCCTGTCTCCACGAGTTTGGTTGGTGTGATTGAGAGGTGGATTAACCAATCAGAAAAATCAGTTTGTATCAAAACATACATGACCTCTTACGAGTAAAAGTAACACAGGGGATAGAGAAACAACAGAGAATCAACAAACAAAGCCTGTCTAGCTAATCTCCTGAGAATATCATGATAATAGCATGTTATAAGGTAAGAATACGTTAAGAATAGCCCCTTTCGACATTTAGGTAGCTGACCGAGAATAGATAAAGCTCAAACCTAGGCAGGGCACCCAGAACTCCAATTTTCCAATCACCACAAATGCAACACAGGCAAGGCAAAGTGTATTGCACGAGAACATGACAGCAGCATGAAATACCAGTGGTGAAAATAAAAATTCCACATGTCTAACTCTGGAACTGTCAAACTGAATGAACAACTGCCTGTTTCTATTGAAATTATTAAACACAATTTCTAAGAATTATTATTTTTTGTCCTACTACTTGAGCATTAGCATCTCTGGGAAGCATGTCCTGTGAACACTCTGGTCCCACAGGGAAGTGTCGGGCTGCAAATATGACAGTCACAAACATCTCCCCAGGCTAACTGCACACACACACACACACACGCACACACATGCACACGCACACACATGCACACGCACACGCACATGCACACACACAAGTCTGCATTATGCAATTCTTCTTGGAGTATCTGTTATGCTTGTCTCCATGGAGATTAAACTCTATTCCATTATTCCATGAGCAGGTGGAGGCAGTTACAGGTCAGATCTGTGGATGGTTTACCTAGTTCACAGTAAGAACAGTATTCTTTGTATTTATCTTCAACAAAACAATGCCGTACTGTGGAGCGGGTGTTTCAGAGGTTGTGATTGACAGGTGGATTAACAGGAGAGACACTTGGTCAATTTGTGGCAACACTAACAGAGCAGCTTGAGAGTAAAAACTGAAGAAAAAAAGAAAAAAAAAAAAGAAAAAAGAAAAACAGAGAAGACTGAGAAAGAGCAAAGATCTTGTTCTGAATGTTAAAAGACTTTTCAAGAGAAGATGTTTCCTGCATTTGAGAGACGCGTGATACAAATGAGCGGCTGTGGTTGGACCGTCCCAAGTTAAGACAGAGGGCTCACGGTCTGGAGAGAAGTCACACAGTGCATAGTTTTCTATGTTTTCTATATTTTGTGATAATATTTATAGACATTTGACTAAGTGCTGCAGCTCACTGGCACAAACCTGCTGAATTATCAGACCCTCCGCTGCTGTGAGCCACATGCTACAATACCTCGTAATGGACACAATATAGACACTGCAATGATCAGGATCTGGTGAAAGTGCATGGACTTTTAATGCTAGTAGGTTTTATTACACTATAACATAGTGTATTTTGCATATTGTTCATTACAAACTAGCAATATTGATCTAACGGGTCAAATGACTTTGCTGCTGGCATACCTCTTCAATGTGGCATTCCATTGTCATGTATTTATCATTTTATAATAAAACGATATATATTGTTAGAGCCTTTACATAATTTGCCCCCTTTAAAAAGGAAAAAAAAATCTATTACAATATATATTGAGTTAAGACTGAGAATAACAGTATGTTCAAAAGGGAAGTACCTGGATATTGGGACATACTATTCGTGGTATTGTTGTGGGGAGTTTATAAGACGATCAAAAGCTGAGAAAAGATTTTGTCTGTAGTCTTTATCTGGAGCTGCCATCAGCTGTGTTCTCCAGTTTCTCTCCTGACAATAGCACTAGTTTTGTTGTTGGTAACAAAGTCAACTACACATCCATATGAGTCACATTATGATATTTAGTTGAAAGCATAAATCATTTGTGTGAGTAAAGTGTGGGACGGTGGCCTGAGGGCTAGAACATGCACACTCCATTCTACTGCGTTTGACATGTTTTACCACTGTGCTCTGAATTTGTCCTTGTTTTGTATGTGTTGTTGAGTCAAAGGTGAAATTTGTGAGGTTGTGAGGTTCTACCTAGATCTTAAGGATGTTAGATTTCAGATGGAGGGTCTGAAATGTTCTTGTGTTTATGGAGATGATGTTTGTCTGGAATGTTCACATTGAGATCTAGTGTAAACTCCAGCCCAGCTTGTTTTGGCAACAGCCCTCCAGACTTTGCCAAACTTGCATAAAGTCTAAATTTAACCAGGACGAAGGTTTACAGAATTTCTGCTGATCGCTGTCAACCAATCACAGTCAACTTTGCTTCTTAACCAGTCAGCTCTCTAGACATTCATGTACTTCTCCATCTCCTCTTTATACCTCTCAGTGTAAAATGTGTTTGCATTATGATGGACTTCTACCTTCATCGCACATGCACAGTGTATCTACTCAACAGTCTTACTCTTACTCTGGACTGTTTCTAAGACTGCGTTCACACTCAGGCTGTCAAAGTATTTTAAATTCAGATACTAATCAACATTAACTAATCAACATTAAAACTAGTATCAAAAACTAGATATTCATTTGAGCAGGTATCAATAAAATAAATCAAATATATCAAAATACTGGTACATAAAAAAATCACTGAACTGAACCTGGACTAGACAAAGCCTAAACCAGGACTAGAACATGTCCAAAACTAACCCTGGATCAAAGCAGAACCAAAGAAAAGCAGCCTATAGTCTCCTAGACTCTTAGGAGGTCCTTCATCATTAAACCACCACAGTACTGCACATTAAATGAAATTAAACAGCCCTCAGAGCAAACTGCCACATGCTTTCACAATCAACTCCACAAATTCTATCAATATGTAAATGCCAACCATTGCTCCACCAAACCAGGCCTCTAATCTGCCCGGCCTCCAGCAGTGCTGGATGTATTCCACCACCGAGCCCAGACAAACAGGCCCAGAGAGATGCTCCACACAGCAATGTTTTGACAGGAGACGACAGGCTCCAGGCCATGGCTGTTCCAGCATGGGAAACTGTGGAATAGACTTCAGCTAATTAATTCTGAATTTGATGAGTTTTGGACCAGTACCAAGCTTCTATAAATGATGGACAGTTATGACAGATGCCATGCTGTGTTTGAGAACAATGACTTCTGACTAGGGTTGTCAAAAGTAAAAAACAAACAAAACAAAAAAAACGTACTATCAGTCATCAATACTAAAACTAGTATTGAAACGACGTACTCATTTGAGCAGATATCAGTACTACAAAACTCCCACTCACAGGACAGAAATGAAAACCTTTCCTGAATAGCTACAGAATGATTTAGAGCTCATAACAAGTATATGGACAGACCATGTCTCATGTAAAAGCTCAGAACCTCCAGAATTCCCTCCCTGAGCTGCAGAGGCTGCACTAGCACTGGTTCAGGATTGGTGCAGGTGCTGGAGTTTTAGTGACCGTTCAGATCAGAGAGAGACATTTTAGGTTTAAACCAACTGGACTTCAGCATTGAAACCGGCAACCCAAATGAAAGACTCATGTGAGGGTCATTCTGCTTTCTGATTGGATAATCGTCTTGAACCAAAACACATAATGAGACATCATGTTCAATGTTTTTTTAATAAACTTTTGTCCATTTGACAAATTAAATTTCTCATTTTGTCATCATGCCCATGATGAATAACTCATTAAGAGCTGTATTTGATTTGAACATGTCTATACACACAAACAGTTAATAAAATTCCAGATCAAAATCTTATGTAGAGTTCCCTTTTAAATAATCTTGTCAAACATTATCAAAAAGAAATCAGATTACTGATATCAGGCATAACTGTTTACATGACACTTCAATAATCTGACTACTTAACTGCAGAAAACAGATAACAGTCCAATTTTTGGTGTGCTTGTAACCATAGCCACTGTCTCTCCACCCGTGTCTCTTATCCATAAAGCTGGATGTCTCTGGGGACTCAGTGGACCTTGTTAACCCACTCTGCCCTCACTGTTGTGGGGCAGGGCAGAGCTGTTCCCCTGGTGTACTCTGGCTCCTGGACCCTGTGATGTGATGACAATTCTTTTCAGTCCCTCCTCCTTCTCTCTCATTATCCTGCCCAGCTGTGTTGTGCCCCAAACATAAGCCCATACCAACGCAGGGCGCCCTGGCACAGCACAGAGGAGTTCTACAGACGTGGAGCGCTCTTTCCTCATCCAAAACACAAACAGCAAGATTATGAGCTGGAGGTGACGCGATGAAAGCAGTATTCAGCTAAAGCCTGTGTGGTCCAATGAACAGATGAGAGGTGAAAACACTGCGAACATATTCTCCCACTTTTATGCAACGGATACATGGACTGAATATAAAATAGAAATAAAAAGGTGAAATAGAATACACATCACAGATATAAAATCAGAGCTTCTGGGGCATTCTCACTTATGGGGAATCAGTGTGTGTTCCAAATAGGAAGTGAGCATGGGCGCAATTCCAGCTCCATTGACTTCTGCTCCAGTTCACTTTGTATTGAAAAAACGCCACCCCATTTTAGTTTTAAAATGTTTGTATTAACCCGCTCTGCATGATCTTGGTGTTTTTATTTCACTATTTTGCCTGTAAATCATTTCCTATTACTAATTTGGAACTCGGCTCCAAATTTACTGCTGTAACTGCTAGCCTTGACAAGCTTCAGTTGACTGGAGCTGAGCAATTATCGCATCTTGAAAATAAGTACTTAAAGATGACTCAAACATGCACAAATCTCTCCATATACAACTTCAGGTGAGTACATGGTGAGGGGAAACAACTATAATGGTAAAAAGCTCTGAGAAGTCCATTTTGCAGAATGGCTCGGCTTTAACATTTTCAAATCCCTCCTTTATTACTTCTCTTCTCAGAAATAGTGTAATTTTATTCAATGAAATCTGTCACCAGAGTATCAAAATGTTTTATTTTTTTTCCTGCACACTCCCAGGATAGAATTTGCCAATAAAGTAGCAGTCAGTTTTGAGTAATTCGACAAATAAACCTGTACGCCTGTAGATATATTTGTGAATTGTTGTTCGGAATGCGGAGCCTGGAGCTGTTTTGGGTGGATACCATATTTTCCACGGAGCAGTGAAACAATAGCTGGAAGGTAAGGCATCTGATCTGAAGTGCAGCCAACAGAGCTAGCATCCAGCACTATCTCTGCTCCCTACAAACATTATAGCAAGACAACTATGCTAATGGCCCACGGCTAACTATCCAGGCCAGTCAACCAAAGAGCAAAGAAAGCTAATGGAACATTTGTGTATGATTTGAAGAGCTGAATGATGATAAAATGTACTTAAAGAGGGAGTATTACACTTCTATGGCCTTTTAACTAACACATCACATATTTAGATCACCATGTTACCTATATGGTTTTGAAAATAATGTATATTAACATGTTTAATATGTTTCAGGAGTCCCCCTCCTTGTGCTCTCTGTGTTAAGTCTCTCCCTTTTCAGAGCACTATCACAACACAATCACCTGCCAATGAAACTACTGCACATTGTGTCAGATTTGTGAGGTTGTAGTGTATTGTTTTGTATCATGTTTTTGTATATTTATGGACAATAGGTTTGTGGGGGCTCATACTGCAATTGTATGAGGATTCGAATAGGGCCCGGGAGAGATCACTCGATTACTCAAACATGCATGGATAAAATATAAAACCTCCTTGATGAGGGAACAACATTATAACATGGTAGAAAGTCCTCAAAAATTGATTTTGCATAATACCTCTTACCCCGCGACCCAGCCGGACTAAGCGGGAGAAAATGGATGGATGGATAATACCTCTTATTTTAGTAACTTAAGTATAGTTTTTCTCTTTTAAATGTACTTGAACGATTTTATTTTGAAGTAACATTACACTTACTTAATGCTCATTAGGTAACTTTTCTAGTGCAGGTTATGCCACGTTTGTTGCTTGCCCTAACTCTGACATTCCACCGTGGAGAGCAGCTGGTTATGCCACTAGGCCAATTTACAGCTCAGATCTGTGAGAGGCGACCCTTTATAGAAAGAATACATGTTTTAGCAATACATATAACTATCATTAAATACAATTAATCTAAGAGAAATAGGCATAGTTCTATACTGTGGAACCTTAAGGGCAAAGCAATAACATCTCCATGGAGGCAAGAACGTGGCAGATTTGTGTATATTTATGGCATGGATAGAGAAATTCCTTTTTAGAATTCACCTCCTCTTCTTGTAATTTTCAATGGTTTCTTCCAATTTTTCTTCACAAACTTGACTGATATAAAACGATCATACTATGATACTAAAATGTCAACCCGTACACTTAAATCAAAGCTCTTGATTGTAATTGCAATTTTAATGCTGATTTATTCTTAATTACAAAATAAATTGGACATGATGGACATGTTTTTAAAGTTAGAATCATTAGGGTTGCCAGTTTCAAGGCTGAAATCTAGTGTGTTTAAACCTAAAATCTCTCTCTCTGATCTGAACAGTCACTCCCTAAACCCCAGCACCTGCACCAATCATGAGTCGGTGCTAGTGCAGCCTCTGCAGCTCAGGGAGGGAATTCTGGAGTTGTGGAATGATCTGTCTGTATTCTGAGAATGAGACAATCTTGGATGTTTCCGCTACCTGCAGGTTAAGGCTCTGGGGCCATTTGTGACATCTTTAAACTTCAGACAGGTTAATGCTTTGCTAAATCCTTGATATCCCTTCCCTATCCCTTAATCCCTTGATATATTTTCTGAACTGTAATTTATCACCTGATGACAATGCTACTTGAACTATATCCAAGAACATCACCTATTGTCATGTGTGGCCTCAGATTACAGCCCCTGCACCTGGTTACATGGATTATAATGGCACATATCAGAATAGAAGACAACTTTAGAAAGGACTTAAATCTCGGGGCTAGCATGCTAACGTGACACGCTATTCTGCCCCATTGTCGCATTAACTCTCCTACAGCTCTGAACATGGCTGAGATGTCATCCTGCCTGTAGCCCTTGAGCAAGACTTTGATACAGGTGATACTAGATCTGGACGGTCGGATTCTTATGGAGTGCGTCATTGAGAATTGAACCAGCTGCACGTAGTCTTCAGAAAGTACACTGCAAAAAGTGATATTGAGGCAAGTTAAAGGTGCTGTACCTGATTTTTACTGTTTTAAAAAACATTTGCAGTGGTCCAAAGTTCCTCACTTACCTTATACATTCAGAGCATCCTAATTATTCACCGCCATGAATTTAGAAGCACTTCACTTCACAACTTTCAGAGACCAAAGTGGAGTTTTGCCATCATGCCAGCATGTTAACCATTTCCACACTTCCTGATTCTCGGACACTAAAATGCTTTATAATTAGATTCAGACAGAACACAGTGGACTTATTTTGACCTCAAGAGCTGTTTATACAATTTATCTGTCCTGGGGCAAAACACATTTTAATTAAAAAAAAAAAAAAAAAAAATCTGCACATAAAATAAGATAAGATATGCCTTTATTAGTCCCACAGTGGGGAAATTCCAGTGTTGCAACGCACAGGTCAAGAACAGCAGGAAAATGGAACATGCAATAAAACAAGATAATAGATAATGGCTAAAAATAATTTAAAAATAGACTTAAAAATAGACTCTAATGTAACACACTGTTCTGGTGGAGCAAAAATATAAACTACCAAAAAACTATTATGTACAATAAAAGTAACAGTGCAGCATATGAACAGAATAAATCTCAGACAGAATAAATCTCAGAAATCTCAAAATAAGAAAATATTATGTCACTCAAAGGTGGTAGAGTAGCCAAAAATATAAAAGTTAATATAAAATATAAAATATTAAGGAATATTATTTCTTCAAAATAATATTCCATAAGTAGAAGTACAAAGTAAAAAAGTATTTGGGAAAACTTAAAACATAACTGTTGGGATGTGACATCTGATTTATACATGAATGTGAAGGACTTTAACTATCAACACATAAATGAGACAAACTAAATCAGATACTTCAATCAAAATACTACTCAAGTGCTAGACAAGTACTCTGAAAAGTACAATTTCTTTAAAAAAGTTACTCAAGTAAATGCTATTGTGTAAATGTAACTGAATACTACCCACCTCTGAAGGTGCACTGCGTAACTTTTACATGCTAGTCTCCATATAGATGTACTTAACTGTTCAGCCTGGAATGTTTGATAGTAAGGCATTGAACTTATCTATCTCCATGGATGCAAGCAGGCCAAGGTACAGATCAGTTCGGTGGAGAGGCGGGCCCACTCACACAAGAATGCATGTTCTTAAAGGTATTTCTGAACAATAAAATCACCTTTAATGAAACAAAGGCTGAATAGACTTTTAATGCCATACTGTGGAACTTACAATGCAAAGCAATAACATTTCCTTGAAGGAAAAAAAACAAAACAAAAACAAAAACCTCACCTACATACTGCTCTTTGCTTTTTGCAGTGCAGCACCTCTGGCTTTAGCAGCTACAGACAGATGAATGTGCTGTTAGAAAGGAGTGGGATAGGATTCATTAGGTTGTCAGGAGAAAAAAAGAAGCAGAAGGTGAAGGAGATGTGGAGAGCTACACCTCAGGCTGGTTTTCAGAGGAATGCACTGGGCCAACAGATTTACTATGTGAGAACTTGGATGCTCTTGAAACGTTTATGCGTCCAGGTAAAACTATAGCACGCTATCGGGAGGATCCGGTTCTTCTCACAGATATTTTATCCCGTCATTGAGAGGCCAGAACTCTGTGATCATGTGGAAGGGCATCTGGAGGAAATGCTGCTGAAGGAACACAAAGGGAGTTTGTTCAGTGGACAATACTAATGCTCTATCCATTTTCACTATTATGCAGGTCTAATGTTAAATGTCAAATATTGCGTGAAATTGACTCGTGAGCTTTTATCCATTTTATAAGTGTTACCTCCTCAAAAACATGCCTGGAGTTGTGTGTTGTGTTTTGTTTCATTCACACATATTTCAGTAACCCTATTGTTAGTCTGTCTATCTCCAAAGCTCATATGCTCTGTTCCACCTTGTGATGTCATGTAGTGGTTTTCAAGTTAACAGCTACCTTCTACTTTTAGTTCAGTAGAGATTGGCAATTAGGGCTGAGATCATCCAAATGATTCTAGTGAATGTGTATGGAGTTTAAAACCACAATGGAGCACTTCCTGTATCTACCACTACCACATGACATCACAAGGTGGAACAGAGTGTTTTCTGTTTGAGAGAAGAACTCAGCCTAAATATGCAGAATTTGTGTGTTAAAGACAACTCCAGGTATGTTTGTGATGAAGAAACAACATTATGACACTGATGAGAAAAATATGCTCTTTAAAACTGCAATATGTACTGGTGGAGGGTTCACCACCTGGTTTGCTCCATGGAGATGGTATTGCTTGGCCTTGAATGTTCCATACTATGACACTTAAGTTATCTAAATCCATGGAGATCAAGTTCCAGGTGAGATCTGCGGATAGGCAAACCCACCTACAGTATGAATGCATGTTTTTTCCAAGGCATTTTACGCCATAGAAGCTCTTGTAATTGAGTAAATATGAGGTACTTTGTCATATTGTGTAATTCATAGTAAACACTTTGGACTTTAATCACCTCTAATTGCATCCCATAATTTATGAAAAGAGCTGAGTGAATGCTTTCCTGCCATGTAAATCTTTCTTCTTCAGTAATTCACCTCAAATGTACCATACTCCTCTAATGTGATTGAGCGCCCACCTGATCCCAGCCCGGGGCATTCTCACAACACTCTAATGATGGGTTATTAAATAATTCATGGCGTTTCATAAGCTCTGCTCATAAATCACGCTGCTTTATGATCAGGTGTTGTCAGAAACATGGCGGCCGCCTCTGAGCTCCGAGCGTGACATTGATTAGCCTCATGAATGCACCATCATCTTTTTAAGACTATAGCATTATGTCAATAAACAAAGAGTTATGCCTTGGTGCATGCTGCAAGTCTGTTCTGTGGGTAAGGTTGGAGGTAAATTAGCATGCCAGCCAGTGATGGGAAGTAACGAAGTACAAAAGTAAAGGTATTGTATTTACGTACATTTTTATGTATTCATACTGTACATTTGACAGCAGGTATCTGTACTTTATACTCCACTACATTTAAAACTGGACTGCAAAGTAAAATGTTTTTTATTGTTTGAGGCCTGTTGAAATGTTGGAACAGAGTTAGTGTAGTAGGTTCATTGAGTTCATGTTCCTAGAATTAAGAAAGCAAATCAATCCCTTCAGATCAGTTCAGTCAAAATCATTACATTTGATGCTTTAATAGTTCTAAAAATCTCAGTGAAAAACATTTACTTTTAACTCATACTATGGAAAATACCAGCTAGGGTAATACCATCTCCATGGAGACTCTCAGATAAGTTAGTGCACCACAGATCAGTATTCTATACGGCCTTTTACTGACACTCAAACATACAAGTAAACATACAAGTAAAAATGTGTGAAATCACAGTGTTACACAAACCAGGCCGACTTTGGATCAGAGCTTCATATGAGCTCTTGTGTCATATGATTTAAGTACCGCACCATAAACCCACAGAAGAGAAGACATCTATGGCCCTTTCACACATAAACTGCCTACTACAAAGTGTCAGAGCACCCAGCAAAAAACCCTGTTCACACATGCACCAGTCCCATTGCCGAGTCTGCTCTGGTCACACTTAACCTGGAATTTGACTCGGCGCTCTCACATACCAAGGAACAGAACAATTGAAAATTTAAATTTAACTGAATGGGAATGGAAAGTAAATCAACTCGTTACCCAGGAAAACAAAATCGTAACCAGGGAAACCAAAATAATAATTAAGGAAACCATGATTGTAACCAAGAAAACTAAACAAAGCTTTGTTTACACATGAGCCTATTCTGGTAAAATGCAGGTAAATTCCTGGGTCAGGATGAAGAGGGGATAATGGTGCGTTCCAGTTGTCCTTGGAGTTTGGACATGTACATTTACACTGGAACATCGTCGATCTCGGGTAACATTTCAGAACTCGGAGCTGGTTCCGAGTTAGTAAATCCAACATGGCTGTGTCCTGTGGATAGATAATCTTTGATACTCTACTACTAAAATATTGATAGCACTTATTTCCCAGTTGTAATAACAATGCTAGTGTTAATAAACTGCATTAATAACTGAACTTAATTGCTTATCATTTTAGCTGATTTGAACCGAAATTGTACTGGTCATTGTTTTTTTCCACATGACCACTGGAACATACAGAGAAGTTCTGATCTCTGAGCACAAATGGAGCGCAGCATAAGCCTTAAACTGCTTATGGCAGGTTAGTGCTCATTTCACTAAAACTTTGTTAAGCCTATTATATTTCATGTTTTGAAAAGAAAAAAAAAAAAAAAAAAAAAAAAAATCACAATTATTTTTCCAGTTTGGCCAATTTTTAGGTTTCAAATTTGACTTCTAGTTTTACTCCTGGATGGAAATCATGACATCATGCTAGGGAATAACATCAACACCATTTTGTACAGATCAAAGTTCTTCTATTGTACACAGAGATTAATATTTGTCAAATAAAATTGTAAGAACAATTGTGCTAAACTATTGGATAGAATTCTCCCTAGCAAAAAGTCCTTAATATAGAACTCTCCACTTAGTTTTCAACTTTTCTTCACTAATTGTTTTTTAATTGGTCAGTATTTATATTTACAACAGGTGTTCTCCCACCAGATTAGCTCCAAATTCACACGCATTTGAACAAAAGAGCCATCCTCCAGCAGCCCCTCTCATGGACCCCTCCTGAGGGGACACAACAGGGATGCTCTATGTCCCTCTCTTATTCGCTCCCAAGCACAGAGAATGCACAGATTTATGAGTGGCAGCTGACCTTTTAGCATGGAGCTCTGTGGAGGTGTGTTGAAAAGTATTACATTACATGTGTGTGGTGTTAGCGGCGGAGCTACAGCAGTTTCACACCAGAGGAGCGATGGAGGTGTGAAAACAGCCAGGCACTTCACAGGGACATGTTTTATGACCTACAGTCTACACAAAGTCCACATGGGTTTGATAATGTTCAACTGTGCACTTGGACTGAACCGCCAAACACATCTGCAGCTAGCATGTGAAGAGAGGCTGATTTCAGCATTGAAACTGGCAACCCAAAGGAGAAACTCATTCTGCTTTCTGATAATCCTAATCCTAACCTCTTACTTAAATAGTCTGAATTATTTTTAATAAACTATTTGTTCATTATGAATTTGTTCATGATTCATTAAAGCTAATTATTAAGGTATAGTTATTGTAGTACCAAGTTTGTCTAAAAAAGCCATAACTATGTGGGTGTATAGCTGCTCTTAAAACCTTGATATTGTGAGTTCTATAATCCCATAGTGTGGTAAATACAGCTGATTGTGTTGTACTGTATATGTGTTGGCAGCAGTGGTGCCAGCCATGTGGAGCAGATGGTTCTATAGATCACCCCCCCCCCCCCCCCCCCAACACACAGGCTTGTACAGTGAGGCTGAGCTGGCGGTGTGCTGCTGTGCTGCTATTACCACACTGACTACAGAGATAAGGGGTGTGAACTGCTCTGTTAGCTAGAGGGACTCACAGACTATCACCAGCAGGGGGCGCTAGAGTCACACAATCAGACAGTTGTGTGAATATTTAATTCACACATGTCTGTTTACATCCCCAAAGCTCAAAATGATCTCTTCCACCTTGTGATGTCATGGCTGAACTGATCCAAATGATTCTAGTGAAGGTGTATGGAGTTTAAAAACACAGTGGAGCACTTCCTGTATTACCACATGACATCAAAAGGTGGAACTGAGTGTTTTCTGTTTGAGAGAATAACGCCTGTGCAGAGTTTGTGTGTTAAACAACTCCCGGTTCCAAGGAAATATCATAATTACATAGATCATAAATAAGCAATGCTCTTTGATATAATGTAAGTATTTCTCTGTGTATATTTGTTATTTACGCACTATATATGAGTTTAAGCTTCTGTCCCCCACTCAAGTCTGAAAGTAAAACATGATCAATAACCAAAGAGAACGTGTCTTCACCAAAAACACAAGCACAGGGAGAGCTGTTGCAAACACACTGCTTCATGGATACTGCCTCTCCATTATGTATGCAGTTGTATAGGCTCCAGGCGTACAGTGTGAAGGTGTGAGAGACAGAGGAGGAAGTGTCTGAGGAGTCCAATCAACACTTCATCAGGGAGTTTATAGTATTTCCATAAAGCACTTTAACAGGACAGTGAACGTACCACCTCTTTTTCTGTTTGTCCTTATGAGGCGTTCACTGACTGACGGGAAATGCATAGCCCTCAAAAAAGTGTCTCTTCAGCAACAAATAAACTAAAAACAATCAGGACTCAGAATGACTACGTTAATCATTCACTCCGCACTTGGTTGTGGTGGGATCATAGACTGTGTACACATTCCAGACAGGAAGTGAGCATGGCGCACTTCCGGCTCTATCGACTCTGGCTCCAGTTTACTTTGTATTGAAAAAGACGTCGCCCCTTTCTCTGTAACTGCTGCTGTCGGACTCATTTTGGTCTTCAGATGTTCGTATTTACCCGCTGTACGTGATCCTGGGGTTTTTATTTCACTATTGCGTCCATGAATCTGTTCCTATTCCTAACAATGAACTCGGCTCCAAATTCACACAGCTCCTTTGGGACAGATGTGAGTGTGGCTACAGACCTGCAGGATGCTCTCACTATTTTCATGAGTTTACTTTACAAACCACATAATGACACTTTGATTGTCTGTTAAAGGTCATCAAAGGCATTAAAGCTTATTTCATATTGTTTAGAGTGAAACTTTTCAAAGACATTTCATCACCAATAGATTTCATTTCTAGTTTAATATTATCTTTGTGTTGTCTCTGCTCTATAAAGCGAGGTCAGGTGAGCTGATTTTGTACTGTACTCTACTTGTGCAAGTCCCTCTCAAATAACATTAGCCAACAGTTTTTCAGTTAGTCACTCTCACCTTTTGGTTGAAAATCAAACTTCTAAGGCTCAGACTGATCACAGGCTCCTGAAAATGTGCTGTTTACACATTTTTTGACAGTGTTTGTTAATGTGTGCATTGTGTCACCATGGAAACTGCTGAACATGCTGGCATAGGCATATATGCAGAACACCCCCAGATGATGTCACTGCAAAGTATCAAAATGCAGCAACTATAATATCAAACATCTAAATTTGGTATTCAATTAAAAAAAAAAAAAAAAAAAAGCAGATTTTAATTGTTTCCAAGGAGACCAACAGCACAGGCAACACACAAACCCTGCATACTTAGGCTGAGTTCTTCTCTCAAACAGAAAGCATTCCTTCCACTTTGTGATGTCATATGTTAATACAGTGCTCCACTGTGTTTTTAAACTCCACACACCTTCACTAGAATCATTTGGATAATTTCAGCCCTGGACTCGCCAATCTCGACTGAACAAAAGGTAAAATGAGCTGTAAACATGAAAAAAATCACAAGGTGGAACAGAGCATTTTGAGCTTTGAAGCTTTTATTAGTCGTTTACAGTGATTTAATGTATGTTGTGTTTTTGTCTGAAGGGAGGACACACTTGTTCACGTCCACTCTATAATGAGTCTAGTGTAATTTTTTTTTTTTTTTGTTTTCCTTCTTCAATGGCTTTGAACTCTGCGTAAGATGCTAGGTCATAATGCTAATGGCTGTTTAATGAAGCGGAGTCTAGCCACGGCTCTGTTGCAGTCTATTAGCCACTCGTTTACCCAGCATGCCCCCGTGTGACCCCCGACCTCTGTCTGACTCACACATCTTTGTTTACTCATTAGGTAAAGTCTGTTAGCCTCCGAGCGACTAGCATGGCATGAAGACAACATCTGTGCTCATTTAACAGGACGTTGCTGAACAAGGGCACAAGCGCTTAGAGCAGATGCATGATGGGAAATTACACTTTTTCAGACTCGTAATAGAACTGTAGACAACAAACACTGAAATCTGCCCAACTCTAATCTCCAGACAGTGCATCTACCAATCAAAGGGTAGTGTTGAGAAGAATCGTTTTCTTTAAAGGGCCCATGTGACGCTATTTTCTGATCTCTGTTCTAACAAACAGACTTGGAGTTGTGTTTTGTTCTTCTCTCAATCAGAAAACACCCTGTTCCACCTTGTGATGTCATGTGGTGATACAGGAAGTGTGTTTTTAAACGCCACACACCCTCACTAGAATCATTTGGATGGTTTCAGCCCTGGAATTGCCAGTCTCTACTGAACTAAAGGTACAAAAAGAGCAGAGAAGTTGGAGTTTTGGAGATGCAGACAGATGCAGGGTTACTCAAACATGTGTGAATGAAACAAAACACAACTCCAGGTCTGTTTTTGAGGAGGGAACAACATTCTAACAAGTCTTAAAGCTCACAAGTCATTTTAGCGTGTTATAAGATCTTTAAAAGTCTAATTATGAGTGAGATTGTGCAGATCCAGAGTTATGTGTGAAGCAGGTCTGGTTTGTGCTCTGTCAGAATGACTCAGCCTCAGTGAACAGCACAGCTCTGACGCCCTCTAATGGAGACTCCACAACATACACATACACCTACACGCAGTCGACACAACTTCTCTTATTGTTACAGCTGATTCTGATTCAGACAGAGAGACTGTTCTACCAGAGAATTACAGGGGAAGAACACAGGTTTCAAGCATGTTTTTATATCACACAATAGGTCACCACCATAAACCCCTCTGAAGTTGTATTTATACTGATTTGTGCATGTTTAAGTGATCTTTAATCGCTTATTTTCAAGACGCCGTTTTGCCGATCTACCCACCGTTTTCACCACAACCAGTACACGCGCACTGTGACGTACACACTTCCTTCTCCAGTTTTATTTTCTTAACCGGTGATACATGTAGGATTGGGCAGCATCGCATACTCATTTTGGTACAAATGTAGAAAATCTTCTGCTCTAGTGTGATGTGCAGCTAACCATAGGAGGGGCCCACAGCATGCGTTACTTTGTTGTGATGGCATTCACAGCGACTTCTTCTGTTATTATGTCGTTTTAGATGAATATTAAATTGAAATGTACAAATTATAACACAATTGTCCACAGGTGTCATTATAGATTATAGCTATAGGGGACACACAAGCACATTATGTTTTCTTTAATTCCTAATTGCAACAGTACTTTCTGGAAATACTGATAAATACATAAAAACAATCTCTCCAAACATGTCCTTGTATTAGTATCACTGGGGATTGTGGATGCTTTCAAAGTCAGACAGCATCCACCAACGCCGAGAGTCCCGTATACACTGTAGATGATAAGATGTAGTCTTCAGTGCCACCCTTGTTAGAGAGTTAGAAGCTGACACACTGGACCACACAGGGACCCGTCTCCTGACTGTGATGCAAACAGACAAGTGTCACTAAAAATAAAACCTCTCATTTTAAAATCATCAAATCTGCAGTGACACACTAACCTGTCATGTGCCCATGAGTCTGTGTGTCTGTGTGGTAATAAATCATTATTATGTATGTTTGTTAGATGTGGAAATTATACATTGGTTAAGTGTCCCTCTCAAGTAACATTAGAGTCACAAGAAAGCTCTAGTATTAGCCAAGTTTTTCACTTATTCATTCTCATCTTTTTGCTGAAAATCAAACTCCTAAACAGAACCATGAATGCTCGAGTTTTAAGACTTTTTTTTTTGCTAATCAATGCACTATGTCACCATGGTAACTGCTGAACATTCCGCCATAGACATACATGCAGAACACCCCCAGTGTGATGTCACTGCAAAGTATGAACAGATGAATCAAAATGTAACAGCTATAATATCAAACATCTACATTTGGAATTCAAATTTTAAAAAGCAGATTTTAATCGTTTCCAAGGAGACCAACAGCACAGACAGGTTTAATAAAAGTGTTATACAGACACACTCCAGACCAAGATTTAGTTCCACAGGAGCTGCTGACAACATCATTTTATCCCCTGCATCTCTCCTCTGCCCCTGTCTGCTCCTGTCTGCTCCTGTCTGCTGCCAAATGGAGTTTAGACTATCTCAAAGCTCAGTGCGATAAAAGCACACAGTCTGGCAGATAAAGAAGTGTGTATCAGGTCTGAAGAACAGAGACGTTTCACCTCAGTTAGAGCAGTTCAAAAGAGGTGTGCTTTGACACGAAGGTGACACTTAACTTTGTGAAAAGATTGGATTTTTAAAGAAGTAAACATGGTACAAAACATGGTAAGGACTAATGCTGGTCTGTAATGTCAAAAAAGTCAGTAGTACATGTGCAATGTATTTCGTTTATTTCTGTATTTATACACTGGGCACTGTGGGAGGAGTTTATTTGAGTAACAAGCAAATCACTAAAGCAGTATTTGAACTGATAAATACTCCACTGTTTGTATGTTATAATAATAATGTTTGATTCTAAAATATTGCTTTTCCAAATACTCAAAGTCACTTTACAATTTCTTACATTCTTCATTCACTCCACACTCAGTGGTGGTAAGATACTATTAGACAGTTTAGTAACCCAGGCCCAGCTCTGCTTGGCTTCTGAAATGTGACAAGATCAGGCTTTGACAAGCCAGTCATGTTGTAAAGTTGATTTAACAGTGTAGTACATTTGAGAACCACAGGTTCTGTTTTTTTTAAATACTAGTTTTACATTTTTACAAATACATTTGCAAGATGAACAAATACATAAATACAAGTTTCTTCACCCATGCTGCTGCTGCTGGAAAATTTGACAAACAGTTTTCTTTCAAACCTGCGCCCACGCTTCATAACATCTATAGTGAACGTGAAAAACACTTCAAATAAATGGAAAGGTTTAAACACCAGATGCCCTGGACACAGGACTGACTTCACTCTTGTCCTCCTCTCAGGTCTCACTCCACTCACACCACTGCACCAGACAAACTGAGCTACAGCTTTATTTAACCGCTAAAACAAGTGACTCCATTTAACAGATGTGTGACAACATCACATGAATAAACCATGCAGCCGTTCATTAGCAAACACACTGTGACCTGTTCTACTCCCTGTCCTTTCACTCCGGGTTCACTTAGTTTATCTGTGCCTTGTTCTCCTGCCAGTCCCTTCACTCCAGTACCTCTTGGATCAGAATCAAGATGGCGGTGTGTGTTTGACCTCCGCAGAGGGTAGTCTTCATCACTCAGGAGCAGTGAGGAACAGCCAAACAATCACATTAGACCTGAGCACCAAGGGCACTGTGTCAGAGCGTTTACTTAAGAAAATGTGCTGTTTAGGTCACAATATGACAGAAAATAGAGACACAGACTGTGAGAGGAATCACTAATACTGATATAATACTAGGACAAGTATTGTGACATCTGGAAACCAACACGATTTGTAGAAAAATGCAAATCTAACTATTAAAGCTCCTATATTACACAAAATTGACTCTTGTGCGCTTTAAGTCATGTTATAATGTTGTTACCTCTTCAAAAACAGACCTGGAGTTGTGTTTTGTTTCATTCACACATGTTTATTGTTAGTCTGTCTACAGTCCCTGACAAAAGTCTTGTCGCTTATCCATTTTGTAGAAACAAAAGCTTATAACCTGACTTTAAATTAATCGATTGGTTTTAGAAATGGCTCATATGAAAGCTAAAACCCTCCCAAATTATGCTCAATATACTAAAATAAATTTGCTTCACTGAAGAAAGATTGATCATTTAATGAACACAGAAAGGTCAGATTTTGGCAAGACAAAAGTCTTGTCGCCTACAGAAAATTGAACAAATAATTTACTTCAAATACAAAAATATGTTGCATAACGTCAGTGAATTAAGTAGTGGTGCTGTGAGATCCATATTTAATATCTTGCATGACTTCCATGAGCTTGAAGGACTGCATCCATGCGGTTCGACAATGATTCATACAATTTGTTGATGAAGTCATCAGGAATAGCAAAGAAAGCAGTCTTACATGCCTCCCAGAGTTCATCAAGATTCTTTGGTTTTGCCTTCCATGCTTCCTCTTTCATTCTACCCCAGACATGCTCAATGATGTTCATGTCTGGTGACTGGGCTGGCCAGTCCTGGAGCACCTTGATCTTCTTCGCCTTGAGGAACTTTGATGTAGAGATAGAAGTATGCGATGGAGCACCATCCTGCTGCAAAATTTGACCCCTTTTATGGTTGGGAATGTAAGAGGTAGCTAATACTTCTTGATATTTTAGGCTATTGATATTGCCTTCCACCCTGCAAATGTCTCGCACACCCCCATACTGGATGTAACCCCAGACCATGATTTTTCCGCCACCAAACTTAACTGTTTTCTGGGTGAATCTTGGATCCATGTGGGCTCCAGTAGGTCTCCTGCAATATTTGCTGCGGCTGTGATGTAATTCAACTGAGGATTCATCTGAGAAATCCACCTTCTGCCACTTTTCCAGTGTCCATCCTTTTAGCAGGCTGTGGGCCTTGGCAAATGCCACATGGTTTTTTAATTGCCTTTTGTTTAGTGCTGGTTTCTGTGCACTGATTCGACCATGGAGGCCATTTCGAGACAGAATTCTACAAACTGTTCTGGTTGACACAGGGACTTGAGGTGACCAGGCCTGGGGGAGCTCTGCTGCAGTGGAAAAGGGGCTGGCCTTGGATTTTCGAATCAACAAACGGTCCTCCCGAGCAGTTGTCTTGCGGGGTCTGCCGGACCTGGGCTTGTCAAAAACATCTCCAGTCTTTTCAGATTTTTTTCTTATTCTTTGTACTTGACGCTGAGACACATTGAAGGTGTCAGCCACCTCAGCAGTGGATCTGGTCTTCAGCCTCTTGATAATTAACGCTTTGGTCTCAGGGTGGATCTTAGGCATGTTGTCAGAGGTCAAGTTGCAGTTGATGTGAAGGTCTGGTGTGCTGGGGTTCTTTTTATACACACCCACTAACTGATTGATCAGTAACTGATCACAGGTGAGGCTGTAATCTAGGATTGGGTGCATCATATGACAAGGCGACAAGACTTTTGTCTTGCCAAAATCTGACCTTTCTGTGTTCATTAAATGATCAATCTTTCTTCAGTGAAGCAAATTTATTTTAGTATATTGAGCATAATTTGGGAGGGTTTTAGCTTTCATATGAGACATTTCTAAAACCAATCGATTAATTTAAAGTCAGGTTATAAGCTTTTGTTTCTACAAAATGGATAAGCGACAAGACTTTTGTCAGGGACTGTACATCTCCAAAGCTTAAAATGCTCTGTTCCACCTTGTGATGTCATGAAGTGGTAGTTATCAAGTTAATATCTTCTTTTACCTTTAGTTTAGTACAAATTGTCAATTCCAGGGCTGAAATTATCTAACTAATTCTAGTGACTCTACGGTATGGAGTTTAAAAACACGGTGGTCCATTACAAGTGGACTCAACCTGATTTTTCTTAAAAACGTGAAACACTGAAATAAGCCTCACTTCCAAACACATTCTGAGCATTCTAATTAGTCACAGTGATGAGTTTATAAGCACTTTTCACAACTTCAGAGGCCAGAGCAGAGTTTCATCTTTACAATAACAATAAAGTGGCTAGCATGCCAACAGCGCACCAGTGTTACTTTCTAGATGTCTGACAATAAAATGCTTTTTAAATAGACGCAGATAGAACACAGTGGACTCATTCTGACTTCAAGACCTGCTTATACAACATATCTGTACTGGGACATGTTTTACTTTATTACATGAAACAAAACTGGCTCCAAAATCCAGCTGAGGACATTTGATCACACACCACACCTCTCTCAGCGTCCTGGTGACCATAACACTAATGCTAACAGGCCTTTTCAAAATGTTTCACTCCTCGCTGTTGCCAGCAGAGGGCACATCACTATTACAAATCCAACCACAGTTTATAGTCTCATTTCCACCACAGCAGGTCTCCCCGCGTCCCTCACACGCACTCATGTGTCAGCAGCATAAGAAATCAGCTTTGACTCCAGGAAATAGGCCGCGCCATCCCTGACCGAATCCTTACGAGTGGCTCTTTACAACCCGGCACTGATCAATTAATGACTAGCAATGAGAGCAGCCCATCTCCATACACTTCAATACATTCTCACACACTCCCACACACTGCCACACACTCCCACACACTCCCACACACTCCCATACACTCCCATACACTCCCACACACTCCCATACACTCCCATACACTGCCATACACTGCCATACACTCCACCCTGTCATAGTGCACACAGGGGGTGAGGAGATTCATAAAGAATACATGCACTCCAGCCCTGCCTGACACTCAAGGTAGTAAAACAGAACATCAGCAGCTTCTATTGGCTTCTATACAAGACTATTTATCTGGAGCTCAACAGTGATCGGTTCTGGAAGTAAATTTGTCATTATTATTATTATTTTTTTTCCCCATAGACTTTCCAAAAAAAGGTATAAAATATTTGAAAGCTCAGGGTTAATGTCTCGTGATGTCATGAAGCAGTGGTGTTCAAGTCAAATGATCCAAAAGATTCTAGTGAAGGGGTATGCAGTTTAAAAACACAGTGAAGCACTTCTTGTATTACCACATTACATCACAAGGTGGAACAGAGTGTTTTCTGTTTGAGAGAAGAACTCGGTATAAATCTGCAGGGTTTATGTGTTAAACATGTGTGAATGAAACAAAACACAACTCCAGGTCTGTTTGTGATGAGGAAACAACATTAGAACAGAGATCAGAAAACAGTGTAACATGAGCCTCCTGAAACAGACTGTATTTAAAGCCCTTGGTTAATCAGCTCTGTGCTCACTAAAGACCACAAGACCACCCATAAATTTATGTAAAATCAGTTTCTTTATAAACCCTTATTACAGTTATTAAGCGTTTCACTAAATCTGTTTTAAATGTGCTTCTTGGACTTAAGTAGCTAGTTAGCCTCCACAAGGTTTTTAAACTCAGCTGATGCCAACCTCCTGTCTCCCCCCACCAGGACTAAACACAAGACCTGGGGGGACAGGACCTTCTTTGCTGCTGCCCCCACACCTCTGGAGAGACTCATCCACACGCCCCATGTTTAAAAAAGCCCTGAAAACCCATCTCTTTAAAACCACCTTTCATTCACATTCTTATTTCTTTTATTTGCCTTCGTTTGTCTCTTCATGTAAAGCGTCTTTGTGTATCTTGAAAAGTGCTATACAAGTCTTATGTATTATTATTATTATTATTATTATTATTATTATTATTATTATTATTATCATTATTATTAGAATTTTTCCAAAAGTCTATGGGAAAAATGAATGGAAAACTTACTTCCTGAACTGGAGGTCACTGTTGAGCTCCATATAAAATAGGTATTAGAGCAGCCGTAGTTTGTCCAAATGCAGCTGTTAGTTAATTTGGGACTTCCGCAATCAATTAAATAAAAGAATAAATGAATGAATAGATAAATAAAACCCTGCATGCTCTTAGGCCCAATCTCAATTCTCCCCCTTGGCCCTCTGTCTTAGCCCTACCCCTCTGTTGTGCGCGTTCACGAGAGACAGAGGGGTATCCCAATACTCTTTTCTGTAAGTGCGAGGGCTAAGGGGAAGGGCTGTTCTACCCCTCTGAGCAGAGCTTTTGCAGATGCACCCTTTGCGCAAAGGGGATAGGCGTGGCTTAACGCAAGTCGCAGCAAAAAGCTTTTGAAAAGTTGTAGGTATACTCATGGCGGCAGCATTTACGCTTTCTGACATATACGGCTTATCGTAACATGCCCGGTTAGAACTATACGCTTGTTACGGTAGAATGTGTAAAGTATTACGAACATGCATGGCCTAAAAGAACTATATACGCATATATATGTTAGACTAGAATGTGTAAAATATATCGCTGTATCTGTATATGTTTTCATTTCGCCTCATAACTCGTCTCATGCGCTTTTAGAACTATACACGTTACGGTAGAATGTGTAAAGTATTACGAACATGCATCGCCTAAAATATTATTGTTTCGTTTCGCCTTGTAAATTATCCCCTATTTAATGACATGTTATTAATCACATTTGTATTTTGTTTAGAAATTTCTTGTAGGAGGCTGGACTTGTTGGAGTTGTGTCAGCCCAACAAGCTTCAAAAAAGTGGGAGAATTTGAAAATAAAATATAAGGTATATTACATTCTATAATATTTGTAGGTACCAAAACAACTATATATGTTTATGACTATGTATTAATTTTGTTTTCTTTTTTGTGTGTACCAGGCATCCTCTGCATCTCCGTCCACCTCTGCAGCATTTTAATTTTGTGTTACAGTTGATTAAAATTTGATTTACATATGTTGTACAGAGTATAGTAATTTAAAAAAAAATAAAAAATAAAAAAAAACATTTGACTTTTTGCAAAGTTCATTTAAAACAAACTCAAAAGGAGCACAATACTTCAAAACTTTAAAAATAATGTCATATTGTTGCGACTGCAAAGGGGTGTCCCATTTCTAAGGGTTAAAACACACCCCTTTGCCTTACCCCTCTGTTTAAAGACAGAGGGGTAGGGCTAAGGGGTAGGGCTAAGACAAAGACAGAGGGCTAAGGGGGAGAAATGAGATTGGGCCTTAAAATGGTCATTAGGTTGTATAGATCTAAATAGATGTATTGTATTGGGCAACATAATGGAACCTGCATTTTCCACTGCATTTGAAAGGTAGGTTAAAGGTGCACTATGAAACTTCGTGATCGTCTCCATGGAGATGTTATAGCTGTGCCTTTTCCTCAGTATATGGCATTCAACTAATCGATCTTGTATATTCTTGAAAGACATGAATTCTTACAGTGAACGGGGTCACCAATCCACAGATCTAACTGATAACATGATCTGTTGGTGTCACTTCTCCATAGAGATTGATAAGTTGAATGTACTGTGGAATATTCAAGACAAGCAATACTCTGATCTACAGTATGTTCTAATGTAGTTTCCTCATCACAAACACACCTGGAGTTGTGTTTTGTTTCATTCACATGTTTCACACACAAACCCTATAGATTTAGACTGAGTTCACGCTGTTCCACCTTGTGTCATGTCATGTAATAGTACAGCAAGTGTTTTTCTTTCTTTCTTTCTTTCTTTTTTTTTTTTTTTAAAACTCCATAATCTTCAATAGAATCATCAGATAATTTCAGCCCTGAAATTGCCAGTCTCTGCAAAACAGGTAAATGGTAGCTGTTAACTTCAAAACTACCACCTCATGACATCACAAGGTGAAACAGAGCATTTTGAGCTTTGGAGATGTAGACAGACTAATAATAAAGTGTTACTCAAACATGTGTGAATGAAACACAATACAGCTCCGGGTCTGTTTTTGAGGAGGAAACATTCTAACATGGCTTAAAACTCACAAGAAACAATTTTGCAAAAAATGAATATCCTTTATCAGCATCTGTAAGGTCTATTCCAGGGTACCGGAGTGGAAAATCCAACCGATAGTCGAACCTCGGATTCAGGAGGAGCAGTGTGGTTTTTGTCCTGGCCGCGGAACACTAGACAAGCTCTATATGTGCTCGAGGGTTCATGGGAGTTTGCCCAACCAGTCCACATGTGCTTTGTGGATCTGGAGAAGGCATTCGACCGTGTCCCTTGTGGGGTCCTGTGGGGAGTGCTCTGGGAGTATGGGGTCCGGGGCCCTTTGCTAAGGGCTGTCCGGTCCCTGTTTCCAGTGCATGTTGGACTTCACCAGAGCTGCCCTTTATCACCGGTTCTGTTCATTGTATTTATGGACAGAATTTTTAGGTGCAGTCAGGGGCTGAAGGGGGTCCAGTTTGGGGACCACAGGATCTCATCTCTGCTTTTGCAGAGATCAGTTTCCAGGACCTCCAACGTGCACTGGGGCAGTTTGCAGCTGAGTGTGAAGCGGCTGGGATGAGGATCAGCTCCTCCAAATCCGAGGCCATGGTTCTTGACCGGGAAAAGGTGGCTTGCCCTCTCCAGGTGGGTGGAAAGTCCCTGCCTCAAGTGGAGGAGTTCAAGTATCTTGGGGTCTTGTTCACGAGTGAGGGGAGGATGGAGCATGAGATTGACAGGCGGATTGGTGCAGTGTCAGCAGTGATGTGGTCGCTGTATCGGACCATTGTGGTGAAGAGGGAGCTGAGCTGAAAGGCAAAGCTCTCGATTTACCGTCAGTCTACGTTCCTACCCTCACCTATGGTCATGGGCTTTGTGTAATGACCGAAAGGACAAGATCGCGGATACAAGCAGCCGAAATGAGTTTCCTCCGCAGAGTGGCTGGACACTCCCTTAAAGATAGGGTGAGGAGCTCAATCACACGGGAGGAGCTCGGAGTAGAGCCACTGCTCCTCCACATCAAGAGGAACCAGCTGAGGTGGCTCAGGCATCTGTTCCGGATGCCTCCTGGACGCCTTTCTTGGGAGGTGTTCCGGGCATGTCCCACCGGGAGGAGGCCCCGGGGAAGACCCAGGACACACTGGAGGGACCATGTCTCTCGGCTGGCCTGGGAACACCTTGGGGGTCCCCCCTGGAGGAAGTGTCCGGGGTGAAGGAAGTCTGGAAGTCCCTGCTTAGACTGTTGCCCCTGCTACCCGGCCTCGGATAAGCAGAAGAAAATGGATGGATGAATATCCTTTAAGAAAATTGCATGTTTTGAGAAATTCACCTTATGATCAGTTACTGAGTGAGAAGTGAGGTCTGTATCTGTATCATCCGTCCTTCTGATAATCAGCAATCACTCATACACAGCCCATACCTTGCTCAGGGGCACAACAGAAACAAGAGTTGTTCAGTGTTAACAGAGTAAAGATTTGAACAGTCGACCATCAGGTTTGTTTACGTGTGCCAGCCTCTGAGCCATCACCGCCCATAATCTGTCAGCAAAACAAATAATGAAACTCCTGTCCCACTGAGGGCCATTCACATCTAAACCCAGTCTAATGTGACGCTTTAGGGGGCCGTCTCCTGCTGTATTGATTTTTCAAAATGGCGGATGTGTGAGTGTGTGCTTTCTCCCTCTCCAGATGTTAAATGTGGGTGCACTGTTGTGTGGCTGTAGGCTCTTTTGTTACATAAGACATCACAAAACCACAGCAGCCAAAGAGCAGACCTGTTTACAGCCAAACTTCATTCAGAACTCTACTTCAGACTTTTGGTAACAGTGAATAATGTACCAGATATGGGCCTGGTTTTGCAAAAGAGTTTCAGTGATAAAGTAGAAACAGAAATGGAACAATATAGACTACATCATGTCCCTCTGGTCACATGACTGTAACTGTTAGCCAGTCAGTTTTGACAATCAACTAATCAGCTCTCAGGTATTTTCACTACAATACCAGCAGTACAAGCAAGTATAAAGGCCGGTCTATAGTTCTGCGTCGGGCCCCGCTCAGCTGAGAGCTGACGTCTTGACGCAGACCCGAACCATTCAGGCTTCTGCGGAGCTCATCAGGGCCCAGGTGTGTCGTGGGAAATCAAACAATTTAATTTGAATTAATTATTTTTTTTTTTACTTACTGTGACAATAAACAATCACATGAGGCTCAAATGCAAACATTTCTGTGAACTTTAGCAGTTCCAGGCTGTTTTAATCTGCTGTCTGTGTAGTCTTTTTGGAGCAGCCAATCACAGCCCCTACATTCAGCGGAAGTTCGACATGTAGTAACTTTTTGGCCGAGGTGCACATGCATGGCACAAGCGCGGCATGGCAAACACCGCAAGCTTTCTGATTGGCTTTGCATCGGGGAGCTGTGTGGCACTTCTGTGTAGATTTGAAATATAAACCGGCCTTAAAGAAGTGGACTAAAGAAGTATGACGTCACTCGTAGAGTTCAGCTCCAGTCAAATGAAGCTCATTGAGGCTACCAGTTACAGGGGCGAATTTGAAGCCGGGTTCCATATTTGAAATTCCGACTAAAGCCAATCCTGAGCGAGGCTCTTGAAGGTAACACCCCTTCCCGCCCATGGCACTGGTTTAGCAAGGAGCGAGCACTTAGCAACGCTGTCAATCAAAGAAGTGCCTGATTTCTCTGTTATTAATGTTCATATCATGATTTACAAATAAAATAGCAAAATAAAAACACCAGGCTCATGTAGAGTGAGTTAATATGAACATTTTAAGACCAAGATGACGAGCATGATATCAGCAGGGGAGAAAGTTTTTCAGTGGATTAGCTATGTCCATTTATTTACAGTCTATGGGTACAAGCTACAACCACTCATCTCCACCACAGCAGCTGAACCACCAGCCTCTTTAGCCTCTCCCTCCTCCTCTTCACCTCCAGGGTCCAGGCTCTGAGGATAATAGTTTATTGATCAGACAGGTGAATCTGCAGGTCTAAGCTCCAGAGGTCTGTGTCTTTAACTGTGCCTGCAGTTCAATATAGAACATTTATATTTTCTTTTAATCAGAAGTTCTCATACTGTGACATCATGTTTAAAGTCTAGTACAGCCATTCCCAAAATTTGCTGTGCAGCGCCCCCTTAGCGATGTGCACATCTCACAGGCCCCTCTGAATATTTGACACTATAGATATGTGCGTGTAGAATCCCTCAGTCGTCCAGGTAGAATCCATAGCAAAAGGAGAAATTTTATTTGTCAACTGGACAGAGTTTATTTGGTCGAATACGTTTCGCAGCTCATCCAAGCTGCTTCCTCAGTTCTGGTCAGATGCTGGCGGACAGAACTCAGAACCAGAACCCAGGAGAAAGGGTGTAACTATTCCTTACCTGGCTGGCGTTTCCGCAAAACTACAGAGGATCTTCAGACAACATGACATCCCAGTCTTTTTCAAACCCACAAACACTTTAAGACAAAAACTGGTCCATCCTAAGGACAAAACACCGAGCCAGAAAAAAAAAAAAAATGTGGTCTACTCCATTCAGTGTAGTGAAGACTGCAGTGAGCACTACATTGGAGAAACAAAACAGCCACTTTTCAAACGAATGTATCAACACAGATGGGAAAACCAGGGTGGGCCTCAATCTGCCGTACATCTCCACCTAAAAGCCACGGGCCACTCCTTTGAGGACAGTGAGGTCCAGATCTTGGCCAGAGAAAAGAACTGGTTTGAGAGGGGAGTTAAAGAGAATCCTTCCTTGAACAGAAATGGAGGTCTCAGACATCATTTGTCTCCCATCTATAACTCTATCCTCAAACCTAAATCAAAACAAACAGAGAAAACAATGGGACTAGCCAGGACATGTCCAGAGGTGTGAAAACACCCATCATGGCCCTGAATGGATATGGGTCAGTATTTCTGAAAGCACCGAGAAATAAGAAAAGTTCCCAGGTCACCGTTTCAAATCGAAATGTCCTTTTAACCAGTTGTAGTATTATGTTTGAGATGAAAAAATAACAAATTATAAGGCTCTATCTTTAATACTTTTCGAGATACAGCCATTTAAAGATGGGTAGTCGGCGCGCGTTTTGTGACGCTTAAGTTACAAATTGGCCTTTCGACCATTTTTGAAAGCCAATATTTCCCCAACCAATAGTGCTACAAAGCTGAAACTTTGCATTTTAACAGAATTCATGGAGTTCTTTCAGAATCTGCAAATCTCTCAAAATGATCCTATCTCTTGGGGTTCACAAGTGTGAAATGTAATCAACAAATATGTTTTTATTGTAAATTTTGACATCTCTGTGCAAAAGAAGCAGTTTGTCAAAAGGTTTCGTTCGAAAAAGCATGAGCCTAGGATTTGCGGTATCAATATCTTGTGAACCCCAAGAGATAGGATCGTTTTGACTGCAGATTCTGAAAGAACTCCATGAGTTCTGTTAAAATGGTCGAAAGGCCAATTTGTAACTTAAGCGTCGCAAAACGCGCGCCTACTACTCATCTTTAAATGGCTGTATCTCGAAAAGTATTACAGACAGAGCCTTATAAGTTGGTATTTTTTCATCTCAAACATAATACTACAACTGGTTAAAAGGACATTGAGATTTGAAATGGTGACCCGGGAGCCACTCGGTGATTTGAGAAATAATGAGCCATATGCTAACTACTCCTCCACTCCCACTCCATATTGAATAGACACACCTAACTAACAGAAACTTTAATCACTACATATTGAATAGACCCACCTAACTAACAGAAACTGTAAACAAATATGTGTTGTCTCAGAGTAATTTTCATTGTAATTAAGCTCCTCCCTTCAAGCAGATATAAAGCAGTGTCCGCCAGCATCTGACCAGAACTGAGGAAGCAGCTTGGATGAGCTGCGAAACGTATTCAACCAAATAAACTCTGTCCAGTTGACAAATTAAATTTCTCCTTTTGCTACTATATTATATTTCTCCTTTTGCTACTATAGATATGTGTTTTCTCCTTACAGTCCCTGACAAAAGTCTTGTCGCTTCACTGAAGAAAGATTGATCATTTAATGAACACAGAAAGGTCAGATTTTGGCAAGACAAAAGTCTTGTCGCCTACAGAAAATTGAACAAATAATTTACTTCAAATACAAAAATATGTTGCATAACGTCAGTGAATTAAGTAGTGGTGCTGTGAGATCCATATTTAATATCTTGTATGACTTCCATGAGCTTGAAGGACTGCATCCATGCGGTTCGACAATGATTCATACAATTTGTTGATGAAGTCATCAGGAATAGCAAAGAAAGCAGTCTTACATGCCTCCCAGAGTTCATCAAGATTCTTTGGTTTTGCCTTCCATGCTTCCTCTTTCATTCTACCCCAGACATGCTCAATGATGTTCATGTCTGGTGACTGGGCTGGCCAGTCCTGGAGCACCTTGATCTTCTTCGCCTTGAGGAACTTTGATGTACATAGAGATAGAAGTATCTCTATGTACATCAAAGTTTTTATGGTTTGGAATGTAAGAGGTAGCTAATACTTCTTGATATTTTAGGCTATTGATATTGCCTTCCACCCTGCAAATGTCTCGCACACCCCCATACTGGATGTAACCCCAGACCATGATTTTTCCGCCACCAAACTTAACTGTTTTCTGGGTGAATCTTGGATTCATGCGGGCTCCAGTAGGTCTCCTGCAATATTTGCGGCGGCTGTGATGTAATTCAACCGAGGATTCATCTGAGAAATCCACCTTCTGCCACTTTTCCAGTGTCCATCCTTTTAGCAGGCTGTGGGCCTTGGCAAATGCCACACGGTTTTTTAATTGCCTTTTGTTTAGTGCTGGTTTCTGTGCACTGAGTCAACCATGGAGGCCATTTCGAGACAGAATTCTACAAACTGTTCTGGTTGACACAGGGACTTGAGGTGACCAGGCCTGGTGGAGCTCTGCTGCAGTGGAAAAGGGGCTGGCCTTGGATTTTCGAATCAACAAACGGTCCTCCCGAGCAGTTGTCTTGCGGGGTCTGCCGGACCTGGGCTTGTCAAAAACATCTCCAGTCTTTTCATATCTTTTTCTTATTCTTTGTACTTGACGCTGAGACACATTGAAGGTGTCAGCCACCTCAGCAGTGGATCTGGTCTTCAGCCTCTTGATAATTAACGCTTTGGTCTCAGGGTGGATCTTAGGCATGTTGTCAGAGGTCAAGTTGCAGTTGATGTGAAGGTCTGGTGTGCTGGGGTTCTTTTTATACACACCCACTAATTGATTGATCAGTAACTGATCACAGGTGAGGCTGTAATCTAGGATTGGGTGCATCATATGACAAGGCGACAAGACTTTTGTCTTGCCAAAATCTGACCTTTCTGTGTTCATTAAATGATCAATCTTTCTTCAGTGAAGCAAATTTATTTTAGTATATTGAGCATAATTTGGGAGGGTTTTAGCTTTCATATGAGACATTTCTAAAACCAATCGATTAATTTAAAGTCAGGTTATAAGCTTTTGTTTCTACAAAATGGATAAGCGACAAGACTTTTGTCAGGGACTGTAGATTACATGTTAAAACAATACATTCCTAATGCTAAAATACAGGAACATAAATGCATTTACGAGGTACAGTAGCTCAGTTGGGAGTGCGTTTGTCCACTGATCAGAAGGTTGGTGGTTCGAATCCCGCTCTCGACATAAACATCATTGGTTGAGTGGTCAGATACACTGACCCACAGGTTGGTGGTGAATTCCACAGATGAATACTGGTTGTATCCTTGGGCCTGACACTTAAACCATTCTTACCCCGAGAATCTGAATACACCAGTGTTTGTGTGTGTGTGAAAGGGTGAGTGGTTCCGTGATGTAAAGTGCTTTGTAAAGCGCTTTGAGCCTTGAAGGTAAAAAAGCGCTGTATATATGTGTCCAATTAAACCTCAGTTTTCTTTCTTGCTTATGGTGTGGTTCACACTGAGCTGCCGAAGCTGCACTAGCACTGATTCATGATTGGCTGCTGGTGCTGGGGTTTAGGGAGTGACCGCTGGACAACTGGATTTAAAAATTGGAACTGGCAACCCAAATGAGAGAATCCTCTTTTCTGATTGGCTAGCTATAAAAACACCAAATAACATGATCAACAACATGGACTGTCCAGTTCTTTTTCACTGAGACTCTAAAAGCCATATTTGCTTTTCAACATGTTTACCTCATATCTGGGGACATTCTACACACCTGTCCTTTAAATGAAAATGAAAGAATAACACTATTGTTGCACTAGTCCAACAACAGAGTGTACACACTTCATTATAAACCAGAACTAGCAGAGAAAGCACAGACAGCAGCCCAGCTCAGTGCATGTTTAGTGGGGTTACTCACGGCTCCGGTCCCCCTTCCACCTCCAACTCTTCAGCCTGCCCCCATTGCTCTCTCCTGGGCTGCAGCCTCCTCTCGTCACCCCCTCCCACAGGACCACCAGGAACACCAGGATTACCCCACTCTGAACAGCCCCCCGCCCGACCCCCTCTCTGCAGCCGGACATCCCACCTGCAGGGCTACGGAGCGGGAGAGCTAAGGGGTAAGAGGAGCGCTGATGTGGGCATCTTTGGAACAGCTACGCCCTATTCCATAAACAGTTTTCCCAAAATGTGTATATCTGTTGTGGAATTGTAGTTTTTGGTGGTATATTAATCAGAAGTTTGGGTTAAATTCCATACTGTGGCCAAAAATGTTTAAAGTTTAACAAAAGCCGAACCAAAAACGACAGCACCACCCCCTTTTTTCTCTTCCTGTTTTGGTCCTGATATAATCCTGGTTTAGTCCGGATGTAGACTTGGTTTGGTCCTGTTGTAGTCCTGGTTTAGTCCAAGTTAAATTCCAGGTTTAATCCGTAAATCTTGAATTGAATCTTAATCCCAGTTTTGATTTTAGGAGTGCATGCAAATGTGAAAACAGTATTGCAATGATCCTTAGAATTACCGTAATTTTCATTTCCAATTTCATGAAAACAAAACAAACAAACACAATAAATCCAGATTCTTGCATTCCCATTTTCATCATTTCACATTCTTAGTTTTTCCAGTTCAAAACAATTCCAAGGATAGCCAAAACTTCAAATCCAAAAATGCTTTCAAATGATTCCTACGTTACTGACTTCATAGTAGCTTGTCATAGCTCGCTCCATGCTCAGAATTGAAGTGTCCTATCCGTGGAATGTGTCCTACGACTGTATCCTACCTCCTCCCTTGCTCCCTACCTCCTCCCCTCCTCCCTCGCTTCCTCCCTCCTCCCCTCCTCAGCGCAGCCGGCACTTAGCGCGTCCGCCAGAGCTTGGGGGGGCAATCCGAAAACAAGGAATAAATCACAAAGATGAGTGAGCGCGCAGCCTTGACTTCCTGAATGGAGAAAGGGAGCGTGAGTGAGAGAAAGAGAGAGGATAGAAAAGGGAGAGGAGGAGAGGGAGGGAGGGAAAGAGAATCAAATAAAGGAGAGTAAGTGAGAGAGGGAAAGTGAGGAGAGTGGAGAAGGGAGAATAAGAGAGAAGAGAGAGAAACTGGGAGGGAAAGAAAGACGGAAGAGAGCAGGAGAGAGAATGAGTGAGTAAGTGAGGGAGGGAGGGAAAGAGAAAGGAGTGGAGGAGCGAGGAGACAGAGGGGAGGAAGAAGGGAGAGGAGTGGAGTGAGTGGAGAAGGGAGAAATGAGAGGGAGAGAGGAAAAAATAGAGTAAGAGGAGGGGTTGAGAAAGAGAGCAGAGGGGATGAGGCAAAAATAGAGGAGTGGTGGAGATAGATAGAGGTAGGGGGAGAGAGCAATAAAAAGAGGCAAAGAGAGAGATTAGAAGAGGTGTTGAGAAAGAGAGAGTGGAGGCAGAGTAATGAGATAGATAGATAGATAGATAGATAGATAGATAGATAGATAGATAGATAGATAGATAGATAGATAGATAGATAGATAGATAGATAGATAGATAGATAGATAGATAGATAGATAGATAGATAGATAGATAGATAGATAGATAGATAGACCTAAATTAGTTTCTGTTGACTATATATGTACACTTTATGAGAAATCTTCCTGCAGGCCAAATGAGAGTCAGGTTTGTGGAGATGCAAGCCCACTCAAAGTAAGGTGTGCAACCAAAGAGCCAATCAGGAGTGAGGGTGTTGAAGGTAACAAGGCCCTCAATCTAACCTGTTTGTGAAAGAAAGCACCTGATTGGTCTGTTATTTATGTTTATATCTGGATTTATAGACAAAATAGTGAAATAAAAACCCCAGGATCACGTAGAGCGGGTTACTGCGAACATTTTAAAACCAAAATGAGGAGTCTGTTACAAACAGAGGGGTGATGGTTTTCAGTAGAAAGTCAACTGGAGCCAAATCACGCCTATGTTTATGTCTACGTTACCGTAAATTCTTACAATTTACGGTAACGACGCATGTTTTTCAATGCAATTAAAACAATTTAGTATATCTTTTTAAGCCAAAAAGTGACATAGCAAAAAAAGGAGAAAATTTAATTTGTCAACTGGACATAGTTTATTTGGTTGAATACGTTTCGCAGCTCATCCAAGCTGCTTCCTCAGTTCTGGTCAGATGCTGGCGGACACTGCTTTATATCTGCCTGAAGGGAGGAGCTTAATTACAATGAAAATTACTCTGAGACAACACATATTTAAATACAGTTTCAGTTGGTCAGGTGATACAATATGGAGTTGTTAAAAGTTTCTGTTAGTCATGTGAGTCTATTCAATATGGAGTGGGAGTGGGGGAGTAGTTAGCATATCCATTCAGGGCCATGATGGGTGTTTTCACACCTTTGGACCTGACCTGGCTAGTCCCATTGTTTTCCCAGTTTGTTTTGATTTAGGTTTGAGGATAGAGTTATAGATGGGAGACAAATGATGTCTGAGACCCCCATTTCTGTTCAAGGAAGGATTCTCTTTCTTGACAAAAATAGCTTCTTTAACTCCCCTCTCAAACCAGTTCTTTTCTCTGGCCAAGATCTGGACCTCGCTGTCCTCAAAGGAGTGGCCTGTGGCTTTTAGGTGGAGATGTACGGCAGATTGCGGCCCACCCTGGTTTTCCCGTCTGTGTTGATACATCCTTTTGTGAAGTGGCTGTTTAGTTTCTCCAATGTAGCGCTCACTGCAGTCTTCACTACACTGAATGGAGTAGACCACATTGCTTTGTTTGTGGCTCGGAGTTTTGTCCTTAGGATGGACCAGTTTTTGTCTTAAAGTGTTTGTGGGTTTGAAATAGACTGGGATTTCATGTTGTCTGAAGATCCTCTGTAGTTTTTCGGAAACGCCAGCCAGGTAAGGAATAGTTACACCCCTTCTCCTGGGCTCTGGTTCTCTGTTGTCCTGTTTCTTTGTTCTCTTCGTTTTATTGAAAGCCCATTTAGGATATCCACAAACGGAGAGGGCTTTCTCCACGTGTTGTTCTTCTTTCTCCTTTCCCTCTGCGCTTGTAGGAACCACTTGGGCCCTGTGATGTAATGTCCGAATGACTCCCAGTTTGTGCTGAAGTGGGTGGTGTGAATCAAAAAGCAGATATTGGTCGGTGTGTGTGGGCTTTCTGAAGACCTCTACCTGGAGTCGCCGGTCTTCTCTTATTGTTACTGCACAATCTAAGAAGGCCAATGTGTTGTCCTTGGCATCTTCACGTGTGAATTTGATGTTCAGATCTACAGAATTGATGTGTGCAGTAAAAGGTTCCAAATCTTGAATTTTGATTTTTGAGAAATTATCATCAACATAACGATACCAGTGTGTGGGTGGAGTGCCTGGATATGAGGCCAGGGCACTCTGTTCAAATTGTTCCATGTATAAGTTTGCAATGATAGGGGAGACCGGTGAGCCCATTGCACAGCCGTGGATTTGCTTGTAAAAGTTTCCTCTGAACTGGAAATAGGTGGTACTTAAACAAATTTCCAGCAGTTGGCAGATTTGGTCGGGTGAAAGTTTGGTTCTCTCTTCTAGCTTGGTATCCTCCAGTAGTCTCCTCCTTGCTGCCTCCACCGCTACCGATGTAGGAATACAAGTGAAAAGAGAGGTCACATCAAAGGAAACCATTGTCTCATCCAGGTCAAACTGGAGATGCTTGATTTTGTTCACAAATTCGGCTGTGTTCTCAATGTGGTGCTCCGTGTTACCCACCAGCGGAGCCAAGATGGTTTTTAGGTGTTTGGCCACATTGTACGTGATGGAGTCTGTGCTGCATACAATGGGTCTGAGTGGTACTCCTTGTTTGTGGATCTTTGGGAGGCCATAGATGCCAGGGATGGCGTCACCAGGGTACAGTCTGTAATATAGCTGTCGATCAATGACTTCTTCCTTCTCCAACTTCTGCAAGCAATCAATGATCTTCTTTTTGTACACATTGGTGGGGTCCCGTTTTAGTAATTCGTAGGTTGTGGTGTCACTGAGTAGGCTGTTAACCTTAGCCTCATAATCAGCTGAGTTCAGGATCACAGTGCATCTCCCTTTGTCAGCTGGGAGGATGTTGATGCTGTGGTCCTTCTCCAGAGCAGCGATGGCCTTCCTTTCTTCCGGTGTTACATTGGAGGGTGGAGGTTTGGCATTGCTCAGTGCAGCTGTTAATTTCAGTCTAAGGTCTCCAGCTCCTGTCTCCATGAGCTTGTTGTTCCTGATCGCAGTTTCTGCTGCTGTGATGTAATCCACCGTGGGGATGCGGTTAGGAGTCACAGAAAAATTCAGTCCTTTGGAAAGTACTTCTTTCTCTGCCTGAGTGAGAACCCGGTTGGAAAGATTTTTCACCCAGCGTTCTTTGTGCAATGCTTGGCTAGGTTTATCCTCCTTCCTTTTGTTACTCCGATCCTTGGGGTTAGTTTGATGGTGATTTTGGAGTTGTGTAAACTTTCTTATGTGCCGTTCTTTGGTTTTGTTGTGTTGTCTCAACTGTCCCGTGGCTATAAAGTCGTTAATCCTTTGAAACATTTCTTCTGGGACTAGCACCGTTAATCTGTTTAATAAATTGTCTATTTCAAATTTTAAGTTTTCAATGTCATAATTGAGACGGCTGATTCTAAGGCTGAGCATCCCTCTCAGGTAACGCTGGGTTAACCTGGCTGCCCTATGCCCTGGGGCCTTATACATGGAACAATTTGAACAGAGTGCCCTGGCCTCATATCCAGGCACTCCACCCACACACTGGTATCGTTATGTTGATGATAATTTCTCAAAAATCAAAATTCAAGATTTGGAACCTTTTACTGCACACATCAATTCTGTAGATCCGAACATCAAATTCACACGTGAAGATGCCAAGGACAACACATTGGCCTTCTTAGATTGTGCAGTAACGATAAGAGAAGACCGGCGACTCCAGGTAGAGGTCTTCAGGAAGCCCACACACACCGACCAATATCTGCTTTTTGATTCACACCACCCACTTCAGCACAAACTGGGAGTCATTCGGACATTACATCACAGGGCCCAAGTGGTTCCTACAAGCGCAGAGGGAAAGGAGAAAGAAGAACAACACGTGGAGAAAGCCCTCTCCATTTGTGGATATCCTAAATGGGCTTTCAATAAAACGAAGAGAACAAAGAAACAGGACAACAGAGAACCAGAGCCCAGGAGAAGGGGTGTAACTATTCCTTACCTGGCTGGCGTTTCCGAAAAACTACAGAGGATCTTCAGACAACATGAAATCCCAGTCTATTTCAAACCCACAAACACTTTAAGACAAAAACTGGTCCATCCTAAGGACAAAACTCCGAGCCACAAACAAAGCAATGTGGTCTACTCCATTCAGTGTAGTGAAGACTGCAGTGAGCGCTACATTGGAGAAACTAAACAGCCACTTCACAAAAGGATGTATCAACACAGACGGGAAAACCAGGGTGGGCCGCAATCTGCCGTACATCTCCACCTAAAAGCCACAGGCCACTCCTTTGAGGACAGTGAGGTCCAGATCTTGGCCAGAGAAAAGAACTGGTTTGAGAGGGGAGTTAAAGAAGCTATTTTTGTCAAGAAAGAGAATCCTTCCTTGAACAGAAATGGGGGTCTCAGACATCATTTGTCTCCATCTATAACTCTATCCTCAAACCTAAATCAAAACAAACTGGGAAAACAATGGGACTAGCCAGGTCAGGTCCAGAGGTGTGAAAACACCCATCATGGCCCTGAATGGATATGCTAACTACTCCCCCACTCCCACTCCATATTGAATAGACTCACATGACTAACAGAAACTGTTAACAACTCCATATTGTATCACCTGACCAACTGAAACTGTAAACAAATATGTGTTGTCTCAGAGTAATTTTCATTGTAATTAAGCTCCTCCCTTCAGGCAGATATAAAGCAGTGTCCGCCAGCATCTGACCAGAACTGAGGAAGCAGCTTGGATGAGCTGCGAAACGTATTCAACCAAATAAACTATGTCCAGTTGACAAATTCAATTTTCTCCTTTTTTTGCCATGGATTCTACCTGGACGACTGAGGGATTTTACATACAAAAAGTGACATAGTGTGGCTTTAAGCGGTAAATAACAGGCTGTGATTGGCTGACACGGGGACAGGTGGCACACACAGTCTTCCTGGCCAGATTAAAGGGCCTATATTTCTCTATTTTCTGATCTCTGTAATGATGTAGTTTCCTCATCACAAACAGAGCTGGAGTTGTGTTTTGTTTCATTCACACATGTTTAACACACAAACCCTGAGTATTTAGGCTTTAGAGTTCTTCTCTCAAACAGAAAATACTTTGCTCCACCTTGTGATGTCATGTGGTACAGAACAGGAAGTGCTCCAGTGTGTTTTTAAACTCCACACATCTTCACTAGAATCATTTGGATCATTTCAGCCCTGGAATTGCCAATCTCTACTGAACAAAAGGTAAAAGGTAGTAGTAAAACTACCACTTCATGACATCACAAGGTGGAACAGAGCTTTGGAGATGTAGACAGCTTAATAATGCAGTTACACAAACATGTGAATGAAACAAAACACAATTCCAGGTGTGTTTTTAAGGAGGTAATGACACTACAACATGGCTTAAAGCTCACCAGGGTCAAGTTTGTGTCATGTAGGACCTTTAAAGCTGAAATTTTAACACTGACAGAACTGGAGGGGACTATTTGCTGAGTAACAGTGGAAGAGCACGCGGACAGGTGGAGTGCTGTGGCTCCGGGGTCAGTGTCTGGGCGGCCACTTTGATTGATGGAGGTGAGGGGCAGACAGGCGGCTGGGCCTTGAGGACAGAGCGCTCACAAATCACAGCACGTCGACATGTTTTTATTACACAACCTCCGAGAAGGTCTGAGCGTTAAAAAGTGTATCGTAAAACACAAAATGAAAAGGCCAAGCTAGCTCACAGAATGTTTGGATTTTGTACTGTCAAATAAAAAAAAAGAAGGGTGAAGGAGCGCGAGGAAGAGAAAGAGGGAGTGGAGGAAGAGGGAGGGGAGGAGGGAAGAGTGGAGGAGGAGGGAAAGAAAGAGTGAGAGAGAGAATGACAAGAGAGTGGAGGAGAGAGAGGGGGAAGTTTGAGGAGTGGAGGAAGAAAGAAGAGAGGGAGTGTGTGTAGAGGGGAGAAGAGAGAAAGAAAAGTGAGAGAGAGAGTGAAAGATGGGAGAGGAGGGGAGGTGAAGGAGAATGAGCGAGAGAAAGAGGGAGTGGAGGAGATGAGAGAGGGGGAGAGGGAGGAGTGGAGGAGGAGAGAAAGAGGGAGTGAGTAAGTGAAAGAGAGAAACAAAATACTGTGAAAAAAGAGTGAGAGTGAGAAGAATGATGCTACCTTAGTCATCATTTTGATTCAATAAACACATCCAAAATGAAAACAAGTGCTCTCCTTTGGCTAAAAGTACACAGTGGGGGTTTAGATCTGCTTTGATTAAGGCACTGAAAAGAATCCATGGAGACAAGCAGACAACGCCATAGGACAAGTTACAGGTCAAGTCTGTGGAGAGGCTCATTTCTGCTGCACTTTGGTACACAAACAGATCTGTGCGTTCCAAGTGTAGAAACCATCACTGCATTTATAGTTCCACATACTTCTAATGTCAAGATTGTGTTCTGCTAAACCACCACCAGAGGGCGCTAAACGTTAGTTTGAGAGCAACAAATAAACGAACATGGAGGCGCCCACAGCAGGTTTTAGATCACATCTGCCAGAAAAGAGCCAAGAAAACGAGGAGAGAGCAGTGTTTCTTTGTTTTGCAGTCACTTTTGAAAAAGTTTAGCTTCCACTGTCCAACTGTGTTCACTACTGCCCCCAGTGGTCAGCTCAGGTACTGCTCCAGGAATAAGATTCATGTTTTAAGGAGATGGACCAGAACCAGACAGAGACAGAACCAGACAGAGACAGAACCAGACAGAGGACAGAACCACACAGAGGATGGACACCTCTATGTGTATCTGTGTGTGTCTAGAATGTAGAACATAAAGGAGCCATGTTAAGAATCCATGTTTTTTGGTGTGTAATAAAACAATACGTGGAATAAATTAAATGGAATATACAGCTATTCATTCATTAAATACCAAGGATTAACATTGCATTTGTTGTTCCAGTCTTCCACAGTTTTGACGCTGGCATGGACAGGCAGTGGACATATTGATGTTACACAAACCTCAGTGACAGCTGTCCACCAGAGTGACCACATACTGACCACAACCAATGAACCCATTTGTGTAATGAGCAGGAGGACGGACTGCAGCTAATGAAATGGACATTTACTGTGATGTTGTGTACCTGTATTTGAAGTATAAAAGTACATCTTTAAAGGATTTGCATTTTTTTTTCATTAAATGAAAAGTGTATGCATGTTACAACAGTCTTGTTCCCGATTGGCTCTTTGGTTGCTATGATACTCGCAGTTGAAATACCAAATATGGAACTCAGCTCTAAATTCATTCCTAGCTGCTAACTTTGATGAGCTTCATTTGACTGGAGATGAACTCTGTGGGTGATGTCACACTCCCCCACTTCTTTATACCGTCTGTCATGGACGCTAGCCATCGCTATTTATCTTAAAATGGTGAAAAAACAAATGTTTTCCTTATATACGGAAATACGGTCACATTTATCAGTATAAATAACCATCCCGTAAAGTTCTATTCAAAACACTGACGCACACGGTGCCAAGTGTGTGTCCGGTCCAAAAGAGGCAGTGACACTGGTCCTGTCCCCTCTCTCTCTGCAGAGGACTCAGGTTACTGTCTCTGTGCTGTGGAGCCTGCTCCCTGTCTGTCCCCGGTGTCAGGTGCAGATGTGACAGGTGAAAGCACACTGTCAGCAGACCGGGCTGCATTTCCCCTTCTCTTGTCTCCTGGATGCCCTTCCTGACTGCAGAGTGTGGAATGCAGAGTGTGAACTGTGTGGTGTTAAAGAGGCTAATGTCAAACACAGAGCAGAGACAAAGAGGCAGGGCTAGCACACGGGGGTCAGAGGTCACAGAGGAGGAGTCCAGAGCTGTGGGCAGGGCATCAGGTTTAGGACGAAGTGAACTTGATGAGGGAAACAGGAGGTGGGGAGGTGAGGTTAGTAACTGCTGATGACATATATATATATATATATATATATATATATATATATATATATATATATATATATATATATATATATGAATATAATATATTTCTGAGACCTGTATCTAAATTACAATTATTTTGAATGTATTTTAAGAGCCTTGTTTCAGTCAGAGCAAGAAAATGAAAGAATAAGGAAAGAAGTGTGGAGATTCCTCCACCAGAAAAGTTACATAGTGCTCCTTTAAACTAGCATTCATGAAAATCCCACACATGGGCTTATGTGTTAAACATGTGTTAACACTGCACACACTGCTGATGCTAATGCTAATGGCTTTGACAGCATGCAGCTCTTACAGTGAACATGGATGGAGTGATGGATGGAGTGATGAATGGACTGATGGATGGACTGATGGATGGAGTGATGGATGGACTGATGGATGGAGTGATGGTGAAGGAGTGCAGACAGGTGAACAGGCTGGACGTGTTTTCATTTGGACTTGGCTCAACATAAGCTGAGACTGTGGTCCATGGAGCATGTTTAGAAGTGATGGGAGAAACAGGAGCACTCAAAGAAAAAACACCCAGACACAGGGAGAACATGCAAACTGCACACTGCACACTGTCACCTGGGACTTTATATCAGGGCTGGTTTCCTCTGGGTGCTCTGCTTTCCTCTATCAACCCAAAACAATCAGTCTGTAGGTCCAGTCCTCCAGCTAAAGTTCTGACCAAGACCAGCTCCAGAGGTGGAGATGGGTCCCTGAGTGCTGCACTGTGGGGCTCACTGCTTCTGACAGGCGTCCCAGAGACACTGGAGGATGGGTCAAATGCACAGAGGGAATGTGGAGGGATCAATAAAGAATAAAGTACCTTATCCTGAGCTTAAAGCATGCGGGGAAAGGATGCAGAGAGTTTAGTGAGTAAGTGTGTGTGTCTATTGTGATCATGAAAACAACTAAAAATTCAACAAATTAACTGTGAATTGAATTAAAATGCTTATAATGATGTAATAAAAGCATTGTGTGCTGCCAAATGATTATAATAATGATGACACTCATCAGCATCAAACTGGTCTGACTGGTTTGTGACTCATTTAAAATGAAAATAAATCCATTGACCTTTTTTCACAGTGTAATACTCTGTGGTCTCAGCCCTCCTCCAGTCTGCTGACTTCAGTGCGCTGTCTTTGGGCTGAAGCCTGCAGGAGAACACCTTGTCGTCACATACTCTAGACTTTGTTTTGTGTTGTCAAAGCTCCAGTCTCATTCTAAACCCTCAACAAAGTGACCAGTAATTACTCATGAAGTCACCTGCTTTCTGCTGCACAGTTTGGACAGTTACACAAAGCCTGGCTCACGCACAATCCCACTTAAACCATAGTATCTGTATGTGTGTGTGTCTGGTGTGTGTGTGTGTGTGTGTGTGTGTGTGTGTGGTATTTATCACATAGCAAAATTTGTCTTGTCCCAGTACAGATGTCTTGCATAAGCAGCTCTTGAGGTCTAAATAAGTCCTCTGTGTACTGTCTACATCTAATTATAAGGTGTTTTTAATTGTCTGATAATGAGGATGTGCACTGTGAGCATGCTAGTTGTTCTTGCATTTCCATGATGAGCAGCAAACTTCCCTCTGGTCTCCGAGAGTTGTGAAAAGTGCTTTTAAACTCATCATGATGAATAATTTGGACACTCTGAATGCAGAAGGTAAATGAGGAAGAACTCTGGACCACTGCAAACTGTTTAAACACACAGTCAAAATCATGTACAGCACATTTAAAAAGAGATATTATGCTAAATGGACTTTTTTTTTTTTTTAGAGCTTTCTACCATATTATAACAGTGTTCCCTCATCAAAAAGATGCCTGAAGAGGTTTGACTAATGTAGCGATCTCTCCCTGTCACTATTAGAACCCAAGCCTCACAAGCCAAAAAACTGGATACAAAACAATACACTACAGCTTCACAAACCTGATATAATGTGCAGTAGTTTCATTAACGGGATGAACGCTGATTGTGCTGTAATAGTGCTCTGAAGGAGAAGTGACTTAGCATGGGGAGCAAGGGGACGGAGACCCAGTATGTGTTAGCAGTTAGTACAGTTAGTATTTAAGGGGCAACCTTAAATACTCAAAGAGCCATTTGGAGCGTCTCCCACAGAAAAGAAAACACCCGGAGCCACAAAACCCTTTTGACTCTAAACCAGTGCAAACCAGGGGAACTACAGGCAAAACTACAACTCCCAGAAAACGGACTACAACAAGCACCATCCTCCACTACAGCTCATAAGCGCGAGTCTTAAGAGAATTATTTACACCTTTCAGTCTTTTCATCACAACAGTAGCAACATAAATAAAGTGCATGAGTGAAATAAAGAACTGCGCTGCACACGTACGACCTGCCCACGTATAATCTCTGAAAAGTTTAACATGAACCATCTCCAACACGATAGAAGCACAGAACAGACTCACCATAGGCAGAACATCCCTCAGTCACAGAAAGAACACGCATATTCCACTGAGTCCTGCCCTTTAGTCCGACAGAAGCTGACCGCATCAGCGGCACAAGGAGCGAGCTGTTTTTTCAGCGCTTACAGTTTATGCAAATGAGCCATGTGGTTTTAAGTTTCGCTTCTGAATAACATAAACAAATGTGCGCAAAGCTGCATTAAACACATTATTATTTGAGTCCTCCTCGTAGGAAATAAAAATCCAAACTTAAATTATCCACCCGCAGCGAACCAAAAATGCGTCTGCTTCTGTGTTCCGTCATCATTTTATCACGTGTACTGCGTATACCGCGTGTACCGCGTGTACCGCGTGTACCAGTCTCATCAGCCGTGAAAGCAAATGAATCTGCCCACGTAGCATTAAGCGTTCTGTTTTCTTCAGAAACTTTTCTTTTCTTGGATTTATCCATCATTGGGCTGAAAATCATACTGCTGATGTAGGTGCGGTAAGTCCGGGCTGCCAGTGTGTGCGGGTGGCGCACATCGGCGGCTTTGACGCATGTTTTGAGCGACAAAAATATTAAAAACGTTTTATTTAAATGTTACATGATTACCATTATCTACAATTTTAGATTTACATTTAAAAACGAACAAACTAAAATAAAAATGCAATGTAATTAAATACTCATTATTATTTTCCAAAGTCACAGGGAGCCACGACAGAACGATGAAAGAGCCACATGCGGCTCTGGAGCCGCGGGTTGCCGACCCCTGTGTTAGTAATTGAAGATTAGGATCAGTCTACAGGAAATGAATGCAAGTGAATGTAATGTGTGTATGTATGTGTGTGTGTATATATGAGTGTGTGTATGTATGTATATGTGTGTGCGTATATATGAGTGCATGTATGTGTGCGTGTGTGTGTGCGTGTGACTGTGTGCGTGCGTATGTGTGTGTGTGCGTGTATGTGTGCGTGTGTGTATGCGTGTGTGTGTGTATGTGTGTGTGTGCGTGTGTGTGTGCGTGTATGTGTGCGTGTGTGTGTATGTGTGTGTGTGTATCTGAGTATGTGTGTATGTGTGTGTGTATCTGCCTATGTGTGTATGTGTGTGTGTGTGTGTAGTGTCTCACACTGGAGCAAAGTAAACATTCTTTGTGCTGTAGTTTGATTCTCACATAAGAATCATGTCAGTGCTGGTGTTCAGCACAGACCCTCCCAAATCCCACAATGCACCTGCAGACACGAGACGCCGTGTTTGGTTGGTCACCTTCAGCTCGGAACAACACGCTAAAGACGGACTACAGGAAAGGAGTGAGAACGGAGTGAGAAAGGAAAAGAAAGTCTGCTTATCCCCATGGAGATGGAGTTTGTCTAAAATGTTTCACAGTATAAAGTAGAAGTATTTTCCATCCCAGTTCATACTTTGCAGTAACATCACGCTGGGGGTGTTCTGTGTGTATTGTGTATGTCTATGGCGGAATGTTCAGGAGTTACTATGGTGACAAAAAATACAATAAAATAAATAAATCTCTTGCTTTTCTTTATGTTTTTTTTTTTGCCAGTCTCGGGGGCGTTGGTGCCGTACTGGTCATATCGATGGTTTTATGACTTTTCACAGACTTTAACAGGAAGAGTTGTTAATGAAACAGTGGAAAACTCAACATTTCCTAAAAACTACTAATATCTGGGTAGTTCATGCATGTTTCTTCAAAGCTTACATTTGTTTATGTTAGAAACTGAAACTAATCTGACCGTCATTTTTGCTCGAGCCTTGACCACCGCTGTTAGCCGCTGGATTAGCGTCCTGGGGGCTGTGAGTGGATGATCTTCAGTGTGACTCTAATTATTCCGCCGGGCTAATCATGGAAGAGCCATTCTAATCAGAGCTCCATCAGCGGCTAATGTCACAATGACACCCGCAGGAGTCTGGTGCTTAAGGGCCACCGTACCTGGATTACAAGAGTGATGGATGGAGGAGGGGTGAGGTGTGTCAGAGAGGAGGGTCTGTCCAGCTCCAGCTCGTGGGGCCGAAGACGAGACTTAAAACCAGTGGTTTTTAACACCGCGTGAGTTGTGCGCTCCTCGGTGTCTTTTATTTATTTTTATGTTGTTTTTTTTTTCTTTTTAACCTTTTTATTATTTATTGCTATTCTTGCTCTTATTTGATTTGGTTTTATTGTCTTAACAAGGACTAGTGGAGTTAAATCAGGGGTCTCAAACTCAATTCACCGGGGGGCTGCTGGAGGCAGAGTGTGGGTGAGGCTGGGCCGCATCAGGTTTTCCACAAGAAAAGCTTTGTTAAAAAAATTTCCAATCTTCTCACATCTCTTTATTTTAATTTTTTAACAAAAAAATAAGATGAAAATAACTAAACTAATTAAGAATTTATAAGAAAATAAATCAATCAATCAGTAATAAATATATATAATAATAATGATAATGAAAATAATAATAATAATTAGATTTCTCTAGTCAGTGACTATATGTGGTTTCTTCTGTCTTCTATATCTGCTGTATTCAGATTCAAATGTCTGTATTAACAGTTCTTTAACCTAACATGAATTGTCCCGAACATGAATGGAACATTGAAGAACATGAATTGTTCTTTTGAACATGGTTTCTCTTGCCTACTCCTTGATGTTAGAGGCCTGCCTTGGCAGCGCTTCCTCTCGCAACGTGTGTATAAATATACCGGAATTTCCGGACTATAAGCCACTACTTTATACAACGATGCGGCTCATATATGGACGGTAGGGCTGAACGATTTTAAGAAAAAATTGAATTGCGATTTTTCTGGCAGATATTGCGATTTCAATTTCATTCACGATTTTTTTTCAATGCACATGAACATTCAAGCATCACAGAAACTTACGTCATACCATTCAAACACTAAATTCCATAACTGTAATGCAAGAATGAAAACTAAAGTCAAGAATTTATTTCAAATGTCCTATTTATTAAAAAGAAACATGCTATACACAGGGTACATTGAGCGCTTGAACAACAGCAGTTATTACAACTGAAGAACCAAAGGAGCCGTCTGTGGCTCAACTTAAGTAGAGCAAAGAAATACGGCTCAGTCGTTCTGCTTGACAGATCAGTAGTTGTGGCATAATACTCCACATTTTCCAGCTCTTTCACCACCTTTTCTTTACATTCTGCATACAGAATGGATTTTTATTTCCTACGAGGAGGACTCAAATAATAATGTATTTTATGCAGCTTTGCACACATTTGTTTACATTATACAGAAGCGAAACTTAAAACCACATGACCACATGGTTTGTTACGCTGGCGACGGCAGCGTAACAAACTGACTCATTGCAAAAAGACGATAAACGCTTTCAGAGGCAATACAAGCAGATGCTTCGAACTTAAAAACTTCTTGAAGACGTGGACACCTGCGGCTTATAGACAGGTGCGGGAAATGTCCGCGTGTGCCCAATAGAAACGAATGTCCGCGTGTGCCCAATAGAAACAAGACAGAGCAGATATAGAAGACAGAAGAAACCACATATAGTCGCTGACTAGAGAAATCTAATTATTATTATTATTTTCATTATCATTATTATTATAATATGTATTTATTACTGATTGATTGATTGATTGATTTATTTTCTTATAAATTCTTAATTAGTTTAGTTATTTTCATCTTATTTTTTTGTTAAAAAATGTAAATAAAGAGATGTGAGAAGATTGGAAATTTTTTTAACAAAGCTTTTCTTGTGGAAAACCTGATGTGGCCCAGCCTCACCCACACTCTACCTCCAGCGGCCCCCCGGTGAATTGAGTTTGAGACCCCTGATTTAACTCCACTAGTCCTTGTTAAGACAATAAAACCAAATCAAATAAGAGCAAGAATAGCAATAAATAATAAAAAGGTTAAAAAGAAAAAAACAACAACATAAAAATAAATAAACTGAAAACACACAAAGAAATGCATATGATGCAGCATTGAAGTTAAAGGCAACTGATCTGTCTGTCGAAGAAGGAAACAGAGCTGCTGCACGTAAGTTTGGCATCAAGAGTCAATGGTGAGACGCTGGCGACGGCAGCGTAACAAACTGACTCATTGCAAAAAGACGATAAACGCTTTCAGAGGCAATACAAGCAGATGCTTCGAACTTAAAAACTTCTTGAAGACGTGGACACCTGCGGCTTATAGACAGGTGCGGGAAATGTCCGCGTGTGCCCAATAGAAACGAATGTCTGCGTGTGCCCAATAGAAACGAGACAGCCAGCCAGACACGGAAGAAAACACTCCATGGCAATGCTGCTGTAATTTTCACTCATTAAGAAATGTTTCTCTGCTTGCATCAAGCCTGGCCGATGTCCTGCTCCCGAGAGCCATACACCCCACCGTGGTTGGTAGGTTCATTCAGCTCTGCACACAACACTGTAAAGTGCATTACATGTCAAACTCGCAGGCCGCACTAACATTAAACTTTCATATTAAGGCGGGCATAACAAACTATCGTCCCGCAGGCCGCAATTGGCCCCCGGGCCGCAAGTTTGAGACCCCTGAGTTAAATAGAGCTTCATTTTATAGTTGTTTTATCTGTATTGTGCAGCACTTTGGAAACGGTTTTGTTTAGGAAATGTGCTATAGAAATACTAAAGTAGATTAGTTTGGACCAGGTGTAAGGCTCTATAATGTCCCACAGTATGGCATTAAATTAACTGTATCCATCACAACTGAACCTGTGTCTCCAGAGCCTTCACCTGCAGATGGAGACACATCCTTCATTTGTCTCATTCTCAGTTTATGGACAGGTCATGTCTCATGTGAAGCTCAGAACCTCCAGAATTCCCTCCCTGAGCTGCAGAGGCTGCACTAGCACTGACTCAGGATTGGTGCAGGTGCTGGGGTTTAGGGAGTGACTGTTCAGATCAGAGAGAGACATTTTAGGTTTAAACCAACTGGATTTCAGCAATGAAACTGGCAACCCAAATGAGAGAGCCAAAACACCAAATTATAATCTAAATAACTTTCTATCATGACCAGAGTTTGTTTGTAATTAACAACAATCAACTGTCCTCAGTAAAAGCGATATTTGATTTGAACATGTTTACCTGGTATCTAGGGACAATTAGGTCAACTTTATGAAATCTAATTAAAGTTTTCCATACACAGACATATAAACATATCCATCTATCTGTCCAAGTACATCTATAAATGACTCACACAATAAACTGAAAAAACATGCACCAGGCACTACAGGTGTTTCCCAAAGATCTTCCCAAAGAGATTTTTTTGGGTCGCCTTGTCATGATCTGCATGTAGGCCTGCAATTTACAGTTCTGACTTATTCCTTTCACTACTACATATATGTGTGAACAGAAACAGACTGAATGCAGCGCCTGATATCCGTGTTACTCTCTCCTATCCCACCTATCTCATTACAAATGTTGAAATGTTAAGACATGTTTTGTATAATTTCTAATCTTTTTGTAATTATTTTATTGACTATTTTGTTCCAATATTGCTGGTTCAATTGAATGTTGAAAAAAAAAAAAAGAATTTAGGCTGCGTCCCATTCCTCTGTCTTACCCCTTCGTCTTACCCCTACTCCTTGGTTTTGTGCGTTCATGTGAGGGCAAGGGGTGTCCCGATTCTAATTTTGATCACGGGCTAGGGTCACGACCTCGGGCTACATATCCCTTGAAACGAAGTAAGCTCTCGACCAGACTTGAAACAAAGGGGTCGGCCTACAAGCTGAGGCAGGTGTTGGGATCAGGATGGAGCGTCACATCGACCAGCCAAGGAGTCTCATAAATGTAAGTATTTTCAGCAGTTGTAAATATCAATTAACAGTTTAGCAGGTTTACAATTATGACGCTTATGTTATGCGTTACTTTTTGTGAACTATAGTTGCGGTTTTAATTGTAGTAATGTCTGTTTAGCCAACATTATCGTTTTCATCAAACTTTCATGTATAAACAAGCTAGTTTTTTGTCGAGCTGAGGTACCCAATAATCCTTGACATGGCACTTTTTAGGTGAAATCAGTGTGAAGTCAATTTGCTTAACAGCCCTTGACTAATTTTTAATGGTGGACCGGTTTGATTATAGTAAAACTAGCTTACTACGTGATTGACCTAGCGTGTGTTTTCCTTTGCCCTCAGGGACAACAGAGGAGACTCGGCGGCTCATCAAATATCGAAGCAACAATAAAAAGCAGTTCATGAAGTCAAAAATAGGGGCTAAGCAACAGTGGGAGTGAGTAATTTGTTAATTCATTGTCATTCTGTCGTGCTGCCAGTGCCAGCTGCTGCTCGTCTGGCTTGGGTGCAAATACTCATGACAAAGAAATCCGTATGTCACCATCTTCTCTGATGTCTTCGTCTGATCATAGACAAGTGCGCAAAGATAAAAAGAGCCCAGGCAATTGACATCATGACCTGAGAGGACGGCATCTTCGTTTGTTTAAGTCAATTGTTGTCGCCTCTGTACACATAGCAGCCAGGTAGCGGCAAGGGATGATGACGCAAACGGTAATCGAGTCGTGTCTCATTTCTTACGGGAACATTCGTACCCCTAGCCCTCTCAGCTTGGTATCAAGGGGCAAGACAAAGACGTAGATAAAGGGGTAGGGGAAGGGGTAAGACAGAGTAATGGGACACAGCCTTAATGTCCAAATAGGCTACTTACGGATCCCTTTTATTGCTGGCTCAATTACTGTTTTTCATTGTTTAAAACTTGAGTAATACTAATCGTTCAGAGAGACACGATAAACAACAATAAAATATCCTCATTAATGTTCAAAAATGGTCAAATCCACCTTTATTTTGTGATTTACAAATAATGTCTATTGACTTGGGTCGCGAAGGTTTGTGACTCTTAAAATATGGGTCCCCAGAAAAAACGTTTGGAAAACACTGGTGTATTGTGCACTGTCAAAGGTCTCATAAATAAACAAAATAAATAAATACAATCTTTTACCAAGACAGCTACCATTTTAGTGTCTTATTCATGCGGCTGCAGACTCCCCAGTACTCGGAGAACTTCTTGGTGTTCAAAAGTACTTCCCACTAATGAAACTACTGCACATTGCATCAGTTTGTGTACAGTTTTGTATCATGTTTTTGTGTATTTACGGAGAATTGTCGTGTGGGAGGATAGGTGACGTAGGCTTGTGGGCGGAGCCTTGGACAGAATCTTACAGCTAACCATAAGGAGGGTTTGAATAGGTTTGAATAGGGAGAGATCGCTAGATTACTCAAACATGCATGAATGACTCTTAAACCTCTTCAGGCATGTTTTTGATGAGGGATTTTGCATTATACCTTGTCTTTTATTACACACACACGCGCGCATGCACGCACGCGCACACACACACACACACACACACTCACACACACACTGTCTGACCTGAAGGACACTAAATGAAAAGTGTTATCTGCTCTCTGCTTATGTGAGTGCTTCCTGTAGTCTAGACCCTCCTCTACTCTCCTCCACTCCTCTCATTCAATCCTCTCCTCCTGTGATCTCTCTTCATCTCTTATCTTCTCTCTTCCACTCCTCCTCACTCCTGTCCGCTTTCTCTCTCATTCGCTTTTCTACTCTCCCCTCCTCTCTCTCCTCCCTCTCTTCTTAGCTCTCCTCTCTTCTCTCCTCCACTCTTCCCTTCCTCTGACTTTCTCTTCTCCACTTTTCTCTCATTTTCTTCTACTCTACTGCCTCTTCTTCTCCACTCGTCCACCCATCCTTTCCTCTTTCCACTCCTTCTTTCCTCTCTTCTATTCTTTTCTGCTCCTTCTCTTCTTTCCTCTTTCCCCTAAATCCATCTTTCTTCATCCTCCTCTACTTCTTTTCTCTTCTCTCCCCCTCTTCTCCTCCTTTCTCCTCTCCTCCTCGTCTCTCTCTCCTCCTTTCTGCTCTTCTCTCCTCCTCTCTTCATCGCTACTCGTCCTCTTTTCTCCTTCTCTTCTACTCCACTGCTTCTTCTTCTCTTCTTCTCCTTTCATCCACCCACTTTTTCCTCCTCTTCTCCACGTCTGCTCCTCCTTTCCTTTCCTCTCCTCCTCCTCTCTTCTCTCATCTCCTGCTCCACCTGTCTCCTTTTCTTCCCTAAACCCATATTTCTTCATCCTCCTCCCCCCTCTTCTCCTTCATTCCTCCTCTCCTCTCCTCCCCCTCTCCCTCTCAGACAGATCAGATGACAGTCTGTAGACAAAGTGCTTACACAGGTAAAAGCTTGTGCACTTGTGCGTTTTGTGTGTTTTGTGTGTTTAATGATTCCAGTGGTGCAGCCAATAGAGGTGTGTGTTTTTTGTAATTAAAGGTCCTATATAACTCAAAAGTGACTCTTGTGCACTTTAAGTCATGTTAGAATGTTGTTACCGCCTCAAAAACACACCTGGAGTTTGTTTTTAGCTCCATTCACACATGCTCTGTTCCACCTAGTGATGTCATGAAGTGAGGTGTCAAGTTAACAGCTACGTTTTGCCTTTAGTTCAGTAGACACTGACAATTCCAGAGCCAAAATCCAGCCTAAATCTGCAGGGTTTGTGTGTTAAACATGTGTGAATGAAACAAAACACAACTCCAGGTCTGTTACAACATAGATGAGAAAATAGCATAATATTTTTTATATAATAAAGGTGCACCGTGTAACTTTTCTGGTGGACGGTCCTGCATCTGCTTGTCTCCATGGAGATGTTATTGCTTAGCCTCTCTTTACGGAGACAAGCAGGTGATGCCACAAAGTTATAAACCAGACCTGTGGAGAGGCGAGGCCAGAATGCATATTTATTATAATGTATTTGTAATTATTATATTATATTATATTATATTATATTATATTATATTATATTATATTATATTTGAAAAAAAAGAAAAGAAAAGAAAAGAAAATTATTTAGGATAAATATGTTTAAAGGTGCTGCAGCTGATTTCCTCTGTCTTAAAAACATGAAAAACAGCACTAGTTCATTTTAATCAGTTTGCAGTGGTCCAAATTATTTTAACCATGATTAGTTTATAACCACTTTCCCACAACTTTCAGAGACCAGAGCGGAGTTTTGTACGACATTAATACTAACAACAACTAGCATGCTAACAGCGCACTTCCTGATTAGCAGACAATAAAACGCTTTATAATGAGAGTCAGACAGAACACAGGGGACTTGTTTTGACCTTTGAATATATAAACAAATGAGTGTAGTAAATATGAAGTCATGAATATTATTGCTTTATATTTATGCAGATGAGACAAACATTACTCATATATTCTCTAAGTGCTTCGGCCAGTGACACCAGACACAACCTCACATGACCCCACGCTCACAACAACTCCAGATTTCATAGCCTCTTCATCCACTCTCCTTCTCCTCCTCCTCCTCCTCCTCCTCCCTGACATCTGATCTGCACACAGTCAATCTAATAAACTCCCAGCATGCTTTGCCCTTGAGTGGAGCAGGGGTGAGGGAGAGGGAGGGGGTTGTTCAAGTGTTCGATCAGTGCATTAGCCCCGCCTCCTCCAAGCCTCACTCCCTCACACCGTCCAATCGGAGGAGAGCAGAGCAGAGCAAGGTTAAATGTGCAGACAGCAGCTGATAACAGAGTACACAGGAAACAAAGTATTAGAAGTAAGTAGAAGTAGTAGTAGTAATCCCTCTGTTGTCCAGGTAAGCTCCTTCACAAAAGAAAATACATATTTATTTTGACTTAAAATCCTGTTTGGAGTGTGCCGTTTACTGTCTTCAATTAAAGCAGGCATATTGTGTTTGTGTCTGTTATATAGGAATAATAGTTATAATCTGACATTTTAAATCACAATATTCATCTAAAACCACTTCATAAAAGAACAAGTCCACAGTCAAGAGCACCTGTGTACCTGTGGCGGTGAAAATGGGGGTAGAAATGTTGAAAATAAGTTATTAAAGATGACTCAAACATGCACAAATCACTCCAAATCCATCTTCAGAGGGTCAGTGAGAAGAAACTACTAGAATATGGTTAAAGCTCTGAAAAGTCCACTTTGCAGAATAGGTCTGATTTAAAAAGGCCATGGCGTCCCTGTAGCTTGGGTTTGGTCAAATTTAGTAAACTTAATTTATTTCAACTAAAATAAAATCAGATTCATTATAGGCAAAACAACGTGAGCCCTACTCACACCAGACTGCAGATGTGGAGGTGGATCATCACAGATTTCACTGTAACGCTGGCTGAAGGATCAGTTAAACGCTGAGAACTTCATGAGGACCATAAAGTGTACAAATCTATAACACAAAAGCGCCCTCTTGTGGTGCGATAGAGTGTAGTGTACTGTCTGTGTGACTGTATGAACCACAGAGGCAGCACCCATATGCACCTGTATCACCTCACCATGTTATTTGCCCTAACCCTGACCCCTGACCCCTAACCCCTAACCATTCTTCTGTCTTTATAACTGTGCTATTGATACTTTGCAGCTGATGTCATCAACATTCTCTGAGGCTGTGATGCTAACTGAAGGCATGCTCTGTCTGAAGCTCTGTTAGACTTTTATCTGAGCTATTTTAACACAATCTGACCATAAAGAACAGACTAAGGTGGAACTACGACAGGTGAGATGATCTGTGCTGTTAAACAGTCACTCTCACATAACATTACAGTTACAAGCTAATTAGCATTAGGAAGAGACTGGTGTAAAAAAAAAAAAAAAAATATATATATATATATATATATATATATATATATATATATATATATATATATATATATATATATATATATATAAAATAATTATAATTATACAATAGTATATGTACAAGCCAAAGTAAAATATATATTTAATACAAAATATATGTGTATCCTGGTTATCTACATTTTAAACTTCTTCATTTAATATTTTTGAAATCAGTGTCTAGTTCAGTTTGTGATTTGGTTCTGGTTTCCGTCCAGTTTAGTCCTGGAAATATAAAACCAACACCACACATTGTTTCTGATGAGGAGCACTAGCAGCTGTGATGACACCAGTCCACCAGGAGGGGGCACTGTCTGACAGCGCACACAAGCATACAGTTGTGCAATAAAATGTACAACTCATTCTTTGTGATTATTCTATGTGACCTGGGGTTTTGTTTTATGAATACACGAGTGACATAAGACTGTCATTATGATGCAAAATGAACTGAAGATTTTAAATCAGTCAATCCAATCACAATTTCATCATCTTGATTTGAGCATTTCTGAATTGTTTAAATTGCTCAGGTCTTAATTTCACTTGTTTGTTTGTGTGGTCACTTTCAACACATGGTCATTTTTATAGAATTCATGTGTCTGTTCTTGTTTTATTTAACTGTATCACAATATTATTGCTGTAACTCCAAATGGAAAACTGTTCAGTATTTTGCCACTAGAGGGCAGTTGCTCGCCATTCATTTGTCCAGAACGCATCTCCGTACTCCTCCTCCTCTCTTTCTCTATTTCGCTCTGTCTTCTCTTTTTCTCTCCCCTGCTTTCTTGCATTCCCCTCTTTTTCCCTCCACCCCCCTCCCTCTCTCTATCTTACCCCCCTTCTCTCTCTCTTCTCTTTCATCATCTCTCCATCTCCCCCTCTTTTATTGCTCTGTCTCTCCGTGAGCTTACGGGCTTAGCTGAACTTTATCCCTGCTTTCAATGGGACTAATTACATTTTCCTTCATCACAATGTCCAAATGTTAACCATCCACTTCTCCTCTTCGTCACCCTCCTTCTCCTCCACTTTCTCATCCCCCTCTCCCACTTCTTTTCCTCCTTCTTCTGCTCCTCTTCCTCCCCCAGACCTCTAAGGTGGAGTTTTCTGTGGAACTGTCACATGCAGATGTGTTGACCTGGTTTATAGTTCATATCTCTGTAATCAGTGGGCCTATCCACATAAGACAAAAACTGGCACAAAGTTCAGCGTCTTCTCTGTCAGGAGAAATAAACCGAAGTCAAATTATTTTTTTCAATTGCTTCAGAAAGTGGAGCCATTATTCAACCCCAAAGACATGCGTGTTTCAGCTGAAAGAACTTTAAAACATAAGATTAATATGGCAACTTTGTGGAGCAGAATCAAACAAAGAAGGAGAAGGAGAAACATTGTGGATCAGAAGTTTGGAAGAGGAGGAGGAAGAGCAGAAAAGCGAATGAGGAAGGGGTGGAGGAGGAAGAAAAGAAACAGGAGGAGGGAGCGGAGAAGGAGGAGCAGATGGATGGTTAACGCAAACCTATGAAGCAAAATCTTTTCAGAGCTTTTAACCATGCCATAGCTGTTCCCTCTCACCATGTACTCATCTGAAGTTGTATTTGGAGTCATTTGTGCATGTTTGAGAAATCTTTAATCGCTTATTTTCACTACCACCAGCATACAGCTACTAAAGATAGACCCATAGATGGGTTGGGGGATATATCGGGCCTGTATTTGGACTTTTTACCATATTAGCTGTTGGCCCTAAATCTCCAGCACAGGCTGATATTTAGTTTTGATCGATTTGTTGCCTAAAAATACAGACAGAGCTTTATTTTAACACTTAAATGTGAAGACATAACTGCACTAAATGTGATACACCCACTCTCTTTAAGACTTGTGGTAAAAAAGAGCTATGGGTTAGTATCGGCCCAGAAATATCGGTATCGGCATTGAAAAAACCCAAATGGTCAATCTCTAACGCCTACCGCTCTTATTTACTTTGTTCTGCAGTTTGATTTTCTTTATCTTTAACGTAGGATTCTGCAGCGTCACGGAATTATTTTAGTACAAATGGAAACAAACCCTCTGCTCATTAGTGTGATTTTCTAACGCAGAAGTCAGCAGACTGGTTTCTTTTATTAAGTCGTTTTTGATGAATATTGTGATTTTAAAATTATACCATAATGATCCACCGGTGTCAGAAATTAGAACTATAAAACTTTATAAAGCTATGAAGCACACACAAGCACAATATGTCTTTATATGTTTTAATATTGAGACATTGTGATGAAGGACAGTGTAATTAGCCCCATGGAGTTCTCTAAAAACACTGACTCTCCCATAGAGTTACACAGGCTCTGGCCCAATCTGAAATTATGACATTAACAAATTCTTCAACACGAACACCATTTACATTTCAATACTTTTCTTTTAAAAATGTATTAAAGTTCTTTCTTGTAATATTGAACCACCAAAAATCTACTTCATCCACTGAATATCAATTTCCAGCAGAATGGTCTTTTAATTGCTGACCTCTTCGTCATAGCTGGAGTTCTTAAGAAGCTGTAGATGAGTCAAAAGTGCAATAAAGTAAGAGAAATAGTGATTTAAAAACCTTGTACCCATGTCTCTGAGTAAAATGCGTCTTGCCCCAGTACAGAGATATTGTAAAAACAGATCTTGAGGTCAAATTAAGTCCTGTGTGTGTGTCTGCATCTAATTCTAAAGCATTCTATTGTTGAAGAATCAGGAAGTGCACTGTTAGCATGATAGTTGTTAGCTTTACCATGACAACAAAACTTCGCTCTGCTCCCAGAGAGTTGTGAAAAGTGCTTATAAACTCATCGTTGTGAATATTTAGGACGCTCAGAATGCATAAGGTGAGATGGAAGTGAGGAAGAACTTTGGACCTCTACAAACAAAGATACAACACAATAAGACTAATGAACACACACACACACACACACACACACCCACACCCACACCCACACACACACACACACACACACACACACACACACACACACACAACAGACACACATGCTGATGAGGATCCAGATACTGTGGGCTATTGAGAGCAGTGATGGCAGAGGCGACAAAGCTTTTACCGACGTGAGGGCAGCAAACACAAGAGTCTGCGGAGAGCCTGCTCTGCTGCCTCTACGGGCCATGCCATTTTAATTTTAATTTTAATTTTTAAATGAATAAAATCTCCTGCATTTAAATAAACTAAACCTTTTACAGTCTTTTCTTTGAGTGCTTTCTCTGTTCAGAATTAAATCCATTCTTTTGTCCCACATCTTACAACTTTAAATCAATCTCCAACTTTCAAACTAACTTCTTGTAAACCCCAGGGTGAGTGGGACCACCTCCCCGTGTCCGGAGCCCCCTCAGACCTCCCTCAGACCTCCCCCGTCGGACCCCCACGGGCCCCTCTTTTCACTGTATGCAAATTCACTGTTAAACTCCACTTTTCCACTGGCAGTAATCAGAGACTGGGGAATACTGGAGCCAGCTGGTACAGACCCGTGTTCAGATGTAATTAAGCCGGAGATTGAATCTGGGCACCGTGCGTGAGGGGGGGGTGCCATGGCGTCGGGGCCCGGGGCGAGGAGGAGGAAGGGGGGGCGCGGGTGGGGTGGGGGTGGGGGTGGGAAGGGGGGCATCGCTGACACATTCTGATGCATTCTACTGCCCTGTGTTCCAGTGACAGCCGCGCCCACTCCGCTGATGGAACGAATGAAAATGATTATTGTTACATTATCTGTGCAAATGAACGGTCGCTGATGTTTTCACTGAAGCTGAAAACTTCTACTGCGTACAGATATGAACACTCCGATAAATAAAATAATCAATAAAATGACTAATGTATTATGCAAATTCGGCAAGCGCTGTAGTTGTTTAATTAGTATTGGTGAATGTGGTCTTTAAAGTGGGACTGGACACCTCATCTCCGCCCACAACTACGTTTCAAACAGAGCCGCTAAACTGGACAGTACCTGGACGACTAAAGGAGTGAAAAAGGAGGGTGGAGGAGAAACGGGGTCTAGAGGCATAAGGAACACTGTAGCCCGGCGTCTGTAATCAGAGCAGTCCTGTGTGATGTCGCCATCTACTGGAAATTGGCAACGTGTATAATGTGTACTAAAATTGCCACACAATGACTAGTAACAGTAGATAATGCTATTCAAACACCATACACCAGACCCAGGCATTTTAAGGCCCGACTCTGCCGGCCCGCGAAAGGTTGCTTGGAATTAAGAAAATAAAAGCTACTTTCAAAATTTGACATAACGCGTGGACTAAAAACGCAGTGCATTTACTGTGAAGCCTCTGTTAAAGCTCAACAGAGGCTTGATTTCTCTCTCTGAACAAGAAAAAAACACTAAAACATGTTAATTTAGACTTTTGTCCAACTGCCAGTTTTTGTCCAACTGGCAGTTGGACAAAAACTGTGTGACATATCTTGTATTAAATTATTTTGCATACAAAGACATTGTGGTGTCTTAATAGAAAGTTAAGAAAGTTAAACTCAGAAAGCATTGTGGGGTGAATGTGACTGAAAAAGACTTACAAATGTTTCACGTTTACCATTGTTTTGAATAATTTCACTGAATAAATTCAGTTTTTGTAAAATAACCTCACTCTCTCATTACCTAATAATAACACAGACTCTTACCAGCTTCTGTAAACAACGCCATTTACTGATTTCAACGTAGAAATAAAATTAATAACCACAGTAGACTTCAAACTTTTGGCCCGGCCCTCCACAATATTTTTTGCTTCTCATTTGGCCCCTGGGGAAAAATAATTGCCCACCCCTGCCATACACACAGTTTAGTAGCAAAAAAAAAAAAAAAGCTGAGTTTTGCTTCACTTTAAAGTTGCAATATAGCGTTTGTGGTAATTATTATTACACGTATATACTATGCATTTATTCTGTTACTTATTTTTCTTGCTCGTTGTTTCATGTTTAACACACAAACCCTCCAGATTTAGGCTCAGTTCTTCTCTCAAACAGAAAACACTCTTTGTGATGTCATGTGGCAATACAGGAAGCGCTCCACTGTGTTTTTAAACTCCATACACCTTCACTGAAATCATATGGATTATTTCAGCCCTATGTATCTCTTAACTTGAAATCTACCACTTCATGACATCACAAGGTGGAACAGAGCATTTTGAGCTTTGGAGATGTAGACAGACTAATAATAAAGTGTTACTCAAACATGTGTGAATGAAACAAAACACAAGTCCAGGTCTGTTTTTGAGGACGGAACAACATTCTAACATGACTAAAATCACACTTTTGTGAAATATAGGACCTTTAAACCTTTATTAAAATAAAATAATAATAATAATAATAATAATAATAATAATAATAATAATAATAATAATAATAATAATAAAGGTGTTATCATTTGTTTTTCCAATAATAGACTTTTGCGTTACAGTTGCTAAGTAACAGTTATGGAATTACCTGTATGTATCCTCTCCCTGTGTGAAACCAGGAAGGAAATTATAAACTTAAACAGGCAAGAATTTTGTTTAAAAGAAAGATGAGAGGAGGGGGATATATAGGAAAAGAGTGAAAGAAAAGGATGGTGAGATGGATAAAGAGTGGATGAACAGAGAGAGAGACAGAGAGAAGAGGAGAGAAATATATAGAACCGTAAAGAAAAACAACAACAGTGCAGAGATAGAGCTGTAGGAGACCAAAATTTCTTATTAATGAAATGGACCCAAATCCTTCCACGTGTTGCATCATTCGTCTCTCTCTCCTCCTCCTCTGCCTCCTTCCCAGAGCAGACTCTTGTCTCATCCCGGCATTCGCATACACTTAGGTCAAGACATTTCTCTTTCTCCTTCTACCTCTCTCTCTTCTCTTTTTCTATTTTTCTCGCTCCCCCTCTCTTTTTTCTCTTTCTCCTACTCACACACAAGTCACAGCATCACTCTCTCTCCCCTCTCCCCCTTTTTTCTTCCTCCCGGCCACATACAAGTCACCACATATCTGCTCCCTCTCCCTCCTTCCTTCCCTCATGTAGTATCACCCTCTTTCACTCCTCTTTCTCTTTCCCCTTCTCCTCCTCCTCTCAGAGTGGACCCTCCTGTTATCCCTCCATCACATACACCCGGGTCACTACATCTCTCCCTCTCTGTTTTCGTTTTCTATCTTTCTCACTGCTCTCTCGCCACATCACGCTCTCCTCTCTCTCTCTCTCCCTCTCCCACTCGTTTGTCTCCCTCACATACAGGCCACATCACTCTTTCCTCTCTCTCCCCTCTCCACCTCTGTCCCTCTCTTTTCTCTCCTTCCCAGTCACATACAAGGCGCCACGCATCTCTCCTCTCAGTCTTCTCCCTCTCTCTCCCTCACTACATCTCCCTATCTCCCGCTTGCTCTCTCATCTTTCTCCTCTCTTCTCTCCTTTTTTCACCCACTCATTTTACCTCATCTCTCTTTCCTCTCGCTCATCCTCCCCGTTCTCTCCCCTTTGTCTCTTTTTACTTTTCCATTCCATTCCACCTCTCTCCTCCTCCCCCTGTCTTCTCTCTTTTTTTTCTTTCAGCACTCTCTCTCTCTCTGTCTTTCTATATTACTCTCACAAACGCAGATCACCCCCCCCACACACGCAGGTCTGTCAGAAGTCCTTGTCCTCTCTTTGTTTTCCTTTGTGTCCCTGTCACCCCCTCCTCCTCTCGCTCTCTCTCTTTCTCTCTCTCCCTCATCCCCCACTCACAGGTAGAATTGATGAAAGCGTCCTGTAATGGCCTCTCTCTGCAAAGCTAAAGCGCTCTGACAGATCCCCGTCGACTCCTCTTCCACCCCTCCTCCTTTCCCCTCTTTCTATCTCCCCTGGTCTTTCTCTCTCCCCTCCTGTTTACCTCTCTTTACCCCCTATACCCCTCCCTCTTCTCTGTCTCCCTCTCTTCCCCCTCTCTACTATTACCTGCACTAGCCTTTGTCTGAGCTACGTTCATCTGTCAGTGCAAAAAAAAAAAATCAACAACTATCTACCGCCGTTATATTAATCATGATTTGTGTACAGGAAAAAGTGCTCCACTGTGTTTTTGAACTCCACACACCTTCACTAGAATCATTTGGATCATTTCAGCCATGGAAATGCCGAACTCTATGACATGAAAGATAAAAAAAACGTAGCTTTTCACTAACTAAAACTGCCACTTCATGACATCACAAGGTGGAACAGAGCATTTTGAGCTTTGTAGATGTAGACAGACTAATAATAAAGAGTTACTCAAACATGTGTGAATGAAACAAACACAGCTCCAGGTCAGTTTTTGAGGAGGGAACAACATTATAACATGTCTTAAAGCTCACAAGAGTCCATTTTGCCTAATATAGGACTTTTATTAAATTCTGTTAAAATGCTGATTGGTGTTGTAATAAAATGAATACTAGGGTCTATGATAAAAATGTCACGTTTTGTCACATTTGTGAGAAAACACCATGTACTCAGTGGGGAAGACTGTGTCAAAGCCACATCTGACAGTGCAGTATTACATTCCACAGTCTGAAACCCACTGATACATGTCCTCTGATACAGTATGAAAGGAAACACGTGTTATAAAGAGCAGGTGTAAATGGGTGTGATTGTATTGAACAGGTCTGTGGACTGTTTCAGGTGCTGTGTCTGTCACACTGACCCACGAGCAATGATACTTGTGAGGCCAGTGTTAGTGTTAAAGTCCAGTGTTAAAGCGCCGTGTGAGGACTTGACTCTCAGTATACAGCTCCCAATAAAAGTGAGGCCAGTGTTAGTGTTAAAGTCCAGTGTTAAAGAGCCATGTGAGGACTCAGTTCTCAGTAAACAGCTCCTGGTCAAACACATACACGAGGACATGAGTGTGTCTCTGTCTCTCCTCATGTACTGGAGCAGTCAAGCGTTACTGTGTGAGAAACAAAAGTAACTCCCACTGTACATATTTACTCTGCCTTTTAACACCGCAGGAGTTGTGTGCTCCTCTGTGTCTTTAAAGGAGACATATTATACAGAATTAACCTTTAAGAGCTTTAATCACATAAGTGTTCTCCCTGTTAAAGTTGTATTTTGTCATTTATGCATGTTTGAGTAATTTCCTGTATTCACACACACGCGTGCACGCACACACACACACACACACACACACGCACAAAAACACACATACCCCCCCCCCCCCCCCCCACTGCTCTGCATCAAACATCAATTGTAAATCAAATCATAATTGCAATACTTGTAAAAAAAAAAACAACAAAAAACAAAACATTGCAAGATCAGATATTTTCCCCAAATCCTTCAGTCCTCAGTCTGTCACAGATGCCCTGACACGGACAAACACATGGCAGCCAATCTGCATCAACAACCTCTTTGATTACCACAAACCCTCACACAAGAAATCATACTTAGCCCAGGTGGTTGACCAAAAAAACAAACAAACAAAAAACAAACAAACAAATCTACAGGTTTGGTTCTGGCTTGGGGGATTTAAGATTTTATTAATGACTGTTTCTAGTTTTGCCATTTTTATTTTTTTTTATAATGTTACTTCCTGGTTGGACACAGGTGTGACATATGTAGAGGTAATTCCATAACTGTTACCTAGCAACCAAAATGTAAACAAGGGCCAAAACTCGTCTCATTTACACAGGATTAGACTAATACAAATAAATGACAACATGTTAACGCTACTTTCTGTATTTTAATACTTTTCCACAAACTGTCACTGAACTGATGTAAAACTATGATAAATACTGACCACAGGTACTTTCCACCAAACCAAGTCACCATTAGAAACACATGAAAACCTGTCATCTGCACTTTAGAACTATAACTATAAAACTGCTCTGTGTAACTTTTCTAGAGTAGGGTACAATATCTGCACTACTGTAATGTTCCATGGTATAGCATTAACTCTGTTTTCATGGAGACAAGAGAATATTGCTCCTAGGCCAAGCTTCAGGTCAGATTTCTGGAGAACTGTCTTGCCCAAGTACACAGCCACTGCTTGCTATTGTTTGTAGCTATCCATCCTTTCTGATCTTTAGTTTTTTGTCAATCATCCATAAATTCCCCTTGCGTAAAATTCTCAAACACAATCAAATATTTAGCAGTTAGATTTCTGAAAGTGGCGGCGCGCAATGATTAAGAATAGACAAAAATGCAATGGAAGTTTCAACTCATAATCATACATAATAATAAAAGTAATGTATAAGCCGTATCCTTGTCCATTGTTGTGTTAAATAATGCATGACGGGCCTTAAAAAGCCCACACTCCCAAAGCCAAACAACTGTGAGGAGACACAAATGAAAGAGATTCTTCAGCCAAACTGCTTTACTCTGACACACAGATCAGTCCCACTCTGTCTGAACCAAACTTAATGTTATTATGAGGTTTAAGCTAGCTCCCTCATTTCTATAAACAGCATTAGCTCCAATAGCCTTAATGGACTGGCCAATGCTAGGCTATGCTGTGTGGTGTGCGGTGTGCTGTCAGGCTGTTATGTCATTTTAGTTTAGCTAAATTACAATAGTTTCTCTCCACATCAGGGCTATTCAACGCAAGTTTGCAGAGAATTGGGTTTTTTGGAGGAGAAAAATCTGCCAACACTTTTAACACAATGTGGTGTTGCACAATGGTCCCAATACTTGATATGTTTCCATGATAATCATAGACTGTTTATGTAAATGACATTTTTTTTTCTTCACAATTTCATTCGTGAAAATCAATCAAGATTGAATCATGATTTGAACATTGATAATGTTCAAATCATGATTTGAACATTGATAACAGACCATTCAGGTGCCTGCTTTCCCCAAGGTCGCTCTTGATATTGTTAGCTGCTAAGCGTTCGCCCCCTGCCAAATCAGTGGTGCGGGCGGGAAGGGCCATTACCTTCAACCACCTCACTCCTGATTGGCTCTTTAGTTGCTATGATACTCTTGGTATAAATTTCAAATATGGAACTTGGCTCCAAATTAACCTCTATAACTGCAGCCTTGATGAGCTTCATTTGACTGGAGGTGAATGCCATGGCGAACTCTGGCACATGTTTCATCCTGGACAGTGGTTCCCACACCATATTCTAGAGAAACATCATTTATTAAACTTTGAAAACTTCAGAGCTTTTTCAAGCTTATGTCTTGTGTATAAGATTCTAAATAGTCTGGCCCCAGCTTGTCTCTTGGAGTTTGTCTGTCACCGCCCTGCTGGTTCAATACGATCATCAAGAATAGCATCTGTTTATGACTGTAGAATACCTTCATATCGTACAGCTTTTGGACAATCTTCATTCTCTTTTAATGCCACAACACAATGGAATGCACTAACAAGTGACTTAAAGAGCTGTCTCTCCATCAGCAGCTTCAAAATACAGCTTAAACTTCTACTAAAAAACAGTCAACACTGCAATCACTGACTTATGGTGCTGACAGAATGTGGTTGTGTGTGTGTGTGTGTGTGTGTGTGTGTGTGTGTAGATGATTTGTTTTTATCTTGTATTGTATTGTATTTTGTATTTATCTGTATCTTTATGTTTTATGTTTTTATGTCCTGCCAGGGACCACAGATGTAAATTAGCCTGAGGCTAACTCTGGTGCAATGCATTAAATGGCAACATTTATGTTTTAATTGTACAAGGTCCTTAATAAACTAAACTAAACTAGTCCTCGGCCTCCTTCCTTCCGGCTCGCATACAGTCTCAGGGTGCTGGATTTGAGATGGAACCCTCCATGCATGGTCAGGAGCTTTCGTGTCTTAACGTCTACGGTCTGTATCTCCTCCTTTGGGATTGAGAATTCCACTCATGCACACATTTCGCATTAAGACATTTTAATATCCTTCATCCCTCTCTCTTCAGCCTTATATTAATCCATAGTCTTCCTCTCCACTGCTGTCTGTAATGTTGGTTTTATCTCACCTTATTACCGCCGCGCCCCTACCCTGAAGTCAAATTACTGAAATGTGGAATGGGCACATCTTTGTTTTGCAGGATGGGGGGGAGAAGGAGGGTGGGGGTGCTCAGTCAAAATGTTTGACAGTGTAAATAAGTGGCCTTGTTAGCAGGTGAATAATGAACGGTAAGGGTTGGTAGGGGGTCTTGGTTAGGCGGTGTTGGATCAGAATGTGCACCCCGGTTTCTTTGGTTATTGTGTTTGTGATGGACGAAAAAGCAGGACTGAAGGTTGGAGTGTTGACCATGGAGTAAGTAGTGAAGTAAGTAGTAAAGTGCAATAGAATAGTCAGTAACATTGTATGTATTTGAGTTAGAGTTCCATTATAGGGTAACCTCCCAGGAGCAGTGGACATCTGGGAATAGTGATCAGGTCTGTAGTATCAGTTGTAGGAAAGTTTGGATAGATGGTGAAGTCGGGTGGAAAAAGTAAGAGACAATAGACCAGACAACGCCAATTGAAGTCAAGGTTGGAAATCAGTAAGAGACAATAGACCAGGTAGAGTCGTAAAAGAAGTTCTTTATCTGGCCAGATTTGAGGGAGTTACAAGCAGGAGATACACAGAAGACATGTGAGGATAGAAAAGCAAGCCTCTAAGAGGTCACAGTTCGGTCTTTATATATGTTCGAGAGAAAAAAATAACCAGAGTGTATTACATATATGGAGTTTTGTTGACTTCCTTGTGAGCCAAAAATAATAGACAGTGACAAGGTCTGAATTTGAGAAGTATTGGTTTCAACCAAGTGTTTCCACAACTGTTAAAATTAGCGTATGTGAGAACAGGTGAAAGTTAACCTTGCCTAGAAACAAAATGCATGCTTTCAGATGGGGTACCAGAGCACCTAGAAGAACCAAATCTAGTCCTGTAAAATGGTCAAAATAAACAGCAGAAGTTGAGAGAAAAAGTTTGAACCACTTAAGATATGAGAAAAGCTTGCCCATCAGTACAACAGTGTAATCACAGGGGTCACATGTTTGATTTTGTTTAGTTACACCTGACACCACTTTTTTTTTCTTTAGTCAGCTGTAAAATATCCCCTCTGGACCACTGCTGTCCAAGTAAGTCCACTAATATTAATTTACACAATATGTTCAAGAATTACCCAAGAGTGTGCACAATAGGCTAATTATCTAATAGCTTAGGTATTCCTGAGTGATTTTACCATGGGAGGATGGGTCAAATGCAGAGGACAAACATAAAGGACCAACATTTATAACAACATCATAATACCTTATCCCATATCTCCAGATCCTATAACCCAGTGGGACAGTCTGTAGTCTGAGCAGTCGTCATTCTTTGGTGGATTAACAGAGTGTTTATTGAACTTTTTAGGAGCCTCTCTTCTCTGTGTCCTGCATACGTAAAACAAGTCCTCACTAATGACATAACCTCCCTAAGCTCATAAGCAGGGTGTCTCTGAATATAAGCTGTGTAAAATGAATACCAAAGAAATGACCGTCTAAGACTTGTACGTCTAACTTTCTGAGGACACAAAATAATGAAGTTTGGAGAGTTAAATATACACAAGACTGAGGTGTATTTTTGTATGATATTTACACAACTCTAAAACTCACTGCAGAGAAAATGTCATGGCTTTTTCAGCTATTTCTACTTTGTGGTGGACTTTATTTATTGGATGGGTTTATTTATTTATGAGTGATGATGTGTGTTTTATTACATATTTTTAATGAACAACTTTAAAAGCTTCCATTTTTATCAAAACTTGGACACTATAAATGTAAATAGTATAAAAAATATAGTTAAGTATAACACCAACACCTCACCACATAGAGAAAAATGAGCCGGCGAGAAAGACATCGCTCTAATTTTATGACCTGAGATGGTGTCATCAATAAACCACTGTCCATCTGGACACTGGCTGGACACTGATGGAGGTTGGTAGGACACTGGTTGGACATTGGTTAGACAATGGTTATACACTATTTGGACACTGGTAAGATATTGATTGGACACTGGTTGACCACTGATTGTACAATGGCTGTACACTGGCTCTGCACTGGTGGGACACTAGTTGAACAATGGTATAAACACTCTGCACTGGTTAAACATTATTTGGACTCTGGTTGGACATTATTTGGACTCTGGGTATACACGTGGTTGGACACTGGTAGGACATTGGTTGGACAAAGGTTGGATACTGGCTGAAGACTGGCTTGGACAATGGTTGGACGCTTCTTGAATATTTGTTGAACACAATTTGGACGTTGGTTGAACACTTGTTGACCACTGATTGGAAAAGGACTGTTTACTGGCACAAGACACGGGTTGGACTTTGGTTGGACATTGGTTGGACACTGGTAGGACATATGAGACCTAGCAGGGTGTCTGTTTGTCTCAGGCAGGACGTTCCAGAGGAGGGGGAAAGGACATTGAGGGATGGGGGGACAGAAGCTCCAGTTCAACACACAGGAGCGGTCTGTCCTCATTTAGGCTCAGCTCCAACAGACTGAGGGTCACTGCCAAAACTAACGCGGGTTTAACAAGAGCAGGGCAGATCCCACAGCAGGTCTGGGATTGAAAGAGACAAGAGTTAGAATTAACACAATTATGGTCCATTAATTATGGTCCATCATGTTTGCTGTCTGTGCTTAGTCAGTAAATACATTTCAATTTAATGACATTAAAGGGCCCATATTTTTTTTTTTTAATCTATGTTCTGAGTTGCTCTGTAGTTTCCTTGTTTGTTGTTTTGTTTCATTCACACATGTTTAACACACAAACCCTGCAGATTTAGGCTTTGGAGTTCTTCTCTCAAACAGAAAACACTCTGTTCCACCTTGTGATGTCATGTGGTAATACAGGAAGTGCTCCACTGTGCGTTTAACCTCCAGACACCTTCACTAGAACTAAAGGTACAAGGAGTTGTTAACTTCAATACTACAACTACTTGACATCACAAGGTGGAACAGAGCATTTTGGGCTTTGAAGATGTAGACAGACTAATAATAGTTACTCAAACATGTGTGAATGAAACAAAACACAACTCCAGGTCTGTTTTTGAGGAGGGAACAACATTATAACATGACTAAAAGCTCAGTGAACTGATGTAAAAAGTTTTTTTTAAAGCAACAGTGTGTAATTTTCTGGAGGTGGCACATCACCTGCATGATTCCACGAAAACAGAAAATTAAACCATACTCTGGAACATTCTCCTTATAAATAGAAGAGTTTTATGCCACACTGTGGAAGATTATAGTCAAAGGAAGAACATTTCCATGGGGCAGACAAAATCACAGGCTTTTATTATGTGTTCAGAACTTGTCACCAGTTCAAATACTCTATTCAACATTGATCTATTTTCCTTTAGATGTTTTTCTTAAAGATCCTTCATTCTTTGACGAAAACAAGCACTGACATCTCATTTCTAACTCTCCACACATTATTTACCAGCTCTCCTCTAACCACACTTGTTTTCATCTACAGCTGAGGGTCAGAGGTGGACCAGACCTTCTGCAGGGCTCTCCATTCTCTTCGGCTCTTCTAATGAGGCTCACAGGGACTCCACAGCTCCTGCAGTGGTGGGCCTGAATAAGGTTTAAACACACCTCCTCCTCAGGACATGTTTAAGTTAAAGGGACAAGACGTGACAAAAATGTGAAAAACAGAACTAGTTCATTAGTTCAAAATTACATCACAAGGTGGAAAAGTTACTAATAATAAACAGATCCAAAGTTTGACGGTTCAAATCCCGCTCTCGATACAGATATCACTGGTACAGAGTGTCTGCGTACACTGGTGTATGAGTCTGTGTGTGAGTGGTTCCTTGGTGTAAAGTGCTTTGAGCCTTAAAGGTGGAAAAGTGCGGTATAAAAATGTGACCATTTCTCAATAAAGGGTTACTCAAACATGTGTGAATGAAACAAAATACAACCACATTCTAGCATGGCTCAAAACTGACAAAAAAATCAAACTCCTAAACAGGATCATAAATGCTCCTGATGGTTTGAAGTTTTCAGACCATCTTAAAACATATCAGGCTGTTTTTGCTGATGTGTATTGCGTCACCATGATAACTGCTGAACATTCCTCGATAGACATACATGCAGAACACCCCCAGCTTGATGTCAGTGCAAAGTACTAGTTTTTGTACGTTTAAAATTCAACTTTATTCCCACAAAATGCCACCTAACTGACGTAAAGCAATGATAAACACTGACCACAGATACTATCCACCAAACTACGTCAGAATTAAAGACACATGCGAACCTGTCACATGCACTTTTTCAGTGTCAGCCTAACGGAGCACTTGCAGCAGGTACAGAGTGGCTGTGGTTTCAAGGGGAAAGGGGTGCTTAGTCTGATGAATGCACGAGCCTGTCACCACCCGCCCTCCCTCTTCGTCCCTCCCTTTGAACAGATAAATCAAATGCACCCTTCGCTCCGAGGTGCAGCCGGAGCCAGAGGTACCGAGCGCATAAAAGCCGCTCAGAGAAAAGAAAAACAATCTGAATAAAAAGACGGATAAATCAGACGGAACTCGGAACAGTCAATGGTATCGAGCTGTGGACGTCTTCACTTTGAAGGAGGAGAGGGGGAAGAGGAGGGGGGGGGGAAGAGAAGGGAGGAGAGGGAGAAGAGGAGGGAGGAGGAAGAGATGAGAGGGAGAATGGTGGAGGGAGGAGAAGGAAGAGAGGCAGAGGAAAGAGGTGAAAGAGGGGGGAGGAGGAAGAGAAGAGATGGGGAAGAAGAGGAGGAGAGGGATGAGGGGGGAGAATGAGAGGAGGTAAAAGGAGGAAGAGGAGAAGGAGAGAGGAGAAAGAGGTGGGAGGAAAAGGAGAAGGAAGCGGAGGAAAGAAGTGGAGAAGGAGGAGGAGAAGGAAAGCAGAGGGACGAGGAGGAAAAGACAGAGAGGAAGAGGTGGAGGGGGAGGAAGAGGAGTGGGGAGGGGAGGAGAAGAGAGGGGGACTCGTGGACCTACTTGATGATGCGTACTAATACACTAAAAGCCGTAGGGCGCAGTACCTGATGGATAGTGTGGAGTAAATGAGAATGAGCCGGAGTCATTGAGTCCAGAGTACAGGGCGGGATCCGGATCCTCTACAGAGCATGTGCTGGGAATCTGGAGCAGCTACTGTTTTTAGCCTTATTTCAATGACGTTTCATTTATTTGAGACGAACTGTGTGTTTTTTTTTTTAAACAAGATGGAATGACTAGATTATTACAGTGTATGAGACATGGTATTTTTAAACGGGGGATTTGACTTCTATGGCGTATTGACTGTAACACATCACATATTTAGATCACCATGTTACTTTTTATTGTTTGAAAATGATATGTTCACCAAAAGCTCTGAGTCTCCACTTTCTTTGCTCCTTGCCCTAAGTCACTCCCCTGTCAGAGTGCTATCACTACACAATCAGTGTGCATCCCCTACTATCGCAGTTGTTTTCACTGTAGTTTTTACACAAATCAGGTTTGTCAAGTTGTTGTGTATTGTTTTGTAAATCCTCTCTCTTCCTACTCACACTCCTCTATCACTTTCCCTCTTCCCTGTTTCTTTCTTTCTCATCTCCCTCCTTCCTTCTTTTTTCTCCATCTCTCCACTTTTTTCTGGTCACATGGTCAACCAGACACTGGGGGCGAGGTGGGTTAAGTGTGTTGTCCAAGGACACAATGACAGCATTCGTCTATGGGAGCTGAAATCGCACTGCCAACCTGTGGGTGAGTGGATCTGACCGCTCAAAATGTGATGTTTTTTATGTCAAGAGCGGGATTCGAACTGCCAACCTTCGGATCAGTGGACAAACACTTGATCAACTGAGCTACTGTCTCTCACCTCTTTCCACTCTCTCTTCTCTACACTTTCTCCCTCTCCTCTCTTTATTTTCCTCTCTGCTCCTCTCTCCTTCTTTTTTCTCTTTCTCTCTCCCTCTTTCCTGCTCCTCACTCTAAATCACTCCCCCGTCAGAGCACTATCAAAACAGAATCAGTGTTCATCCCGCTACTTTCGCAGTAGTTTTCACAGTAGTTTTCACACAAATCCGTTTTGTGAAGTTGCGGTGTACAGTTTTTTATTGTGTTTTTATACAGGCTATTTATGGGGAATTTTTGTGTGGGAGCACAGGTGACGTAGGCTTGTGGGTGGAGCCTTGGACAGAATCTTGGTGCTCAGGAGGGGCTGTTTTATTATTCTGCACGCAATAACAAAACTAAACATAAATTCTGATCCACTACTGACCTTTTTTGGACCTAACTACATAAAAGTTAGACTAGTTGATTAAAAAAGTACTGGCTATATCCTAAAGCCTGCCATGAACCTTGGATCTCATCAAAATATCCATAACCAATAAGTTAAAGCCACTTTTTTTTTTTTCTCCATTTTGGTTGTTTTTATTTCACTGAAAAAATGGGTTCTTACAGTGAGCAGGCTTGCATCTCCACAAACCTTATTTGGCCCGGAGAAGAGCCTTCACCTGCTTGTTTCCATTGAAATGAGGTTCCTTTGGCTACAATATTCCACAGTATGGCATAAAACATACAGTATCTATCTCCATGGAATGTTCCAAAGTATGGGTTTAACTTTCTATTTCCATGGGTTCATGCAGGTGACATGCCACCTCCAGAAAGTGATGTACTGTAGCTTTAACCAAACCTACAGCAGACTGTAGAAAAGGAGGATGGCAAATGTATGGAAGCCCTGAGCCGCAAGCAAAAAAAAAAAAAATGGACATTTGGGCTCCATTTTCTTTTTTTTTTTTTTTTCCACCAACAGCTCAAAAAACAAAACAAAACAAAACAAAAAACAATCTTGCTTTTTTTTTTTGCACCAACTCAAAAAGAAAGTTATTTCTTTATCTTTTTTTTTTTTTTTTTTAGCAAATTTTTCTTTTCTTTTCTTTTTTTTTTCTTTTTCTTTTTTTTTTTACTTTTAATGTGGCCGGCGGGCTAAAGAGGAGAACATCACCAAAGTACAACTAACAGCACAACTAAGGTACAATAGAAATACAACGTCTTATGCCTGTATTGTGACCAGTGATGCATTGATCTTACTTCTCATATAATTCAGAAAGGCAACACACAAACTAAAACTCATGAAAAACTGATGTTTTCAGCTAAAGTGAAATACAGAATTGGGGAAGATGAGTCTCTTGAACCCCTGTCTCCCACATTCTAACCCAATGAGCTATTTCTCCACATATTCAGCTGTGCAGAACTTTGGCATTTAAATTTAATATACTGGGAAAACACTTAGGCTCTGGTGTGTTTGATTTTTTTTTTTTTTTTTTTTTTTTTTTTTTTAGCCACATCAACGGTAAAAAAAAAAAAAAAAAAAAAAAAAAAAAAAACAAGAAACTTTTTTTTTTAATTGTTGGTGCAAAGAAAAAAGGCAAGATTTTTTTTTTTTTTTTTGGGAGCTGTTGGTGAAAATAAAACAAATAACATGCCTCATTTTCTTTTTTTTTTGCTTGCCACTCAGGGCTTCCGTAGTACGTGTGGAGGTACGTGCTAATGCTGATGCTAATGCTAATATGCTAAAAGCCGCAGGTTGTTGTACCTGATGGATGGCGCTTTGTAAATTCTTCGCCCTGACAGCGCTGCGGGGGTGGGGGTGGGGGGATGAGCTGTCAATCAAACTACGGAAGCTGCCCAGGAACACATCTCCTGGGCGTGTTTGTTTGTGGAGTGACATTTATAGACCCCGGACATGGCGTGACATAAAAGCACATTTATAGAAGGTGTGTTTACTGTTGAATACTGATGGCAGCTAGCATGCGAACAGCACACTTCACGGTTTGCAGATGATAGGATATAAACCGTGCTCCATAAATTGTGTATTTTAAAACTCAATCGACAAGGCAAACTTTGTGGCTCTTTTCCTCTCTCTCTTGCTCCTTCTCTCTTTCTCTCTGGCTCTCTCTGTTTCTCTCTCTCATGCTCCTCCCCTCTCTCTTTACTCTCTGGGTGTTTCTTTTTCTCTCCTCTCCGTCCACTCATCGTCCTCTCTTTCACTCTCCTCTCTGTCTCTCTAATCTCTGTCTCTCTTCTCACTCGCACTCCTCTCTTATTTTCCCTTTCCCTGTCCCCATTTCTTTCTTTCTCTCTCTCTTTCTTCTTCTTTTTTGTCTCTGTCTCTCCACTGTTCACCTTTTTCTACTCTCTCTCTATGCTCTTTCACTCCCCTTCCTCTCTCTCTCTGTCCCCCTCTCTCTCTCCTTCATTCCTCCCTCTCTCCTTCTCTTTCTGTGTTTCTCTCTCTCTCAACCCCTCACAGAACATTGCTCCTGATCAGTGGCGGTCAAAGGATGGCACAAAAAAAAAAAAAAAAAAAGTCATTTTGTATTAGGCTATATGTTTAATATTTTGTTTAAAATTGAACATGTATCTGCATAGACATTTTAACCATGTTAAATGTGCTCATATCACTTTATTTGAGTCATGTGTTTGGTCTTTGAGTTCGCTAAGTTGGAGCAACTTAATGGAGTTCTACGGAAGGACCTGAAGTTATGAGAAAATGTGACGTCAGTACGTTGCTTCTGCCCATTACTTTACATGTCAGCCCTGAAGTACGTCTTGGGGGCGCAGTGTGGGGGTGAACTCAAATCAAGTGACTGGTCTTCATAAAGTTTATCACACCCCTGATCTACTGTGATTCAGCTGTTCTGTCCCGCCCAGCCCCAGCTCTCCATTGGTGGCATGTTACTGCTATAGGTTCATGAATGGATAACAATAATAATAATAAATATAGCCGCAAGCGGCAATGATTGGCCCTCGCTAGCACTTGCGCTAACGTGCCATATTCCTCCCCTTCTTTCTAGGCCAGTTGGCCTGTGGTGTTTGTCGCACACAAACTGTTCTCTTTTTGTTTTATTTTGTCCATTATAATTTTATGTGTGTCTATTATAATTTTATGTGTGTCTCAACTTTTAACCAGTTGGGGGCGCTAACACACCTTTTTGATGATGTGCCCACGTTTGAGGTTGTGGCTGTTTTAAAACTTTCACAAATGAAAATACAGCAGAATTAAATATCTACATAGGATCACATTATGACATTTGTCACATGATTAATCCAAGATGGCGGACTTTGGTTTAGGAGGGGCCGTGATCACAATATATTTTTTGTTCCTTTTCCCATGATACATCTGTGTACCAAATTTGGTTTGGCTACACCAAAGTTTTTCTCAGGACGTCACATTGGTAATGGCAGATTTTTGGCCTGTTGCCATGGCAACATGATGGGAGATGGCGTGGGGGCGTCATTGAGTTTTTTGATAGAGATCATGTCACGAATGTGTGTTCCAAATTTGGTATGTCTACGACAAAGTAAAATTTTGCTCTTCCATGCAATCTCCCTAGGGGGCGCTATTGCGGCCATTTCAGATTTTCTTATATCAGTGTGTTTAGGGTCACTACCTAAATTCCAGCACCTGCACCAATCTTGAATCAGTGCTAGTGCAGCCTCTGCAGCTCAGGGAGGAAATTCTGGAGGTTCTGAGCTTCACATGAGACACAGATTATAACTACAGCAAACACAAGTACAAAATGTCTTCTTTAAAGGCTAATCTCTAGAAGATAACCCAAAAACACACATGTCAGAGACACTAGAACACAGCAGTCCGATAGAAGAGTCTGTGCTCTGATGTACCTGTCCACACACACATCAGTGTGTCCTCTAGCGTTCTATTGATCTTCTCTCTTTTGTTCCTCAGTGTCCCAGCTCACACATGACTGATGCCACATCAATGCTAACACCACACTGCTCATGGAACACACGGAACTGAGCAGGAACATGTGGGAACGTCACCACAGCTGCTGGAGCTCAGGAGAGGACGGGTGGAGGGGAGAGGGTCTGACAAGGCTCAAGGAAAATGTGGACAGATGTCTTCAGTGTTCAGGTTATTACACGTGTAAAAAGTGAGTGGGTTGATTTCAGTGTCACTAGTAGTCAGTTCAGTTCAGTGAAGAGACGGTGGTCAGGATAAAGTCTCAGTGCTTCAGTAGTATCTGATATAAAACAGCCTCTCTAACCTACTCTACATAATTCTGGGTTTTTCATTTCACTGTTTTGTCCGTAAATCAGTTCCTTTTCCTAGTATGGAACTTGGCTCCAAATTCGCCCCTTCAACTGCTATCCTCGGTGAGCTTCGTTTGACTGGAGCCGAGCGCTGTGTGTGATGTCACTCTCCTCTAAAACCCGAGCCATGGTCCATCCCACTGAAACATGTCCTGTGTCCTCTACAGACCCACACCACAGCTCTGTCTCTTCATCGGTATTGGAGTTTGGTGTCAGGTGCTCTCTGTGTGTTCTTTGTCAGACAGGAGCGATGTGTCAGCCCTGTCACTCACTCCTCCGTCTCCTTCTCCTCCTCTTCCCAGCCTTCCCCCTCTCTCTCCTCCTCCTTCACGGAAACTTCCCTCAGTTTTCCCCATCTCCATCCTTTACCTACACGTCTCCTCCTCTTCTCCTCTTTCACTGAACCCTTCCTCTTTCCTCCTCTCTCACCGACCTCTCACCTCCTCCTCTGGACTCCCTTCTCCTCCCCCTCCTCTCCTCCTTCTCCTCCAGATCCCCTTCTCTTCCCCCTCTTCTCCTTCTCCCCAGGGCTTTCCTCCCCTCCACCAGATCCCCTCTCCTCGTCCTCCTCCTTCTTTGCCAAACCTATTGTCCCTTGGCCCATCCTTCACCCTCATCTTCCTCACCCTCTCTCCTTTTCCTCCACCTCTCTCCTTTTCTCCAAAGCAACCCTCTTCTGCCCATCTTTCTCCTTCTCTATCGGACACCCTACTCCCCCCGTTTCTCTGTCCCTCTCCTCCTCCCCCGGACCACTCCTCCATCACTACCCCCTCGCTCCCCCTCTCCTCTCCTCCTCCCCTTTCGCTGCGTCAGCTCCGTCACTATCGACTCCTCTCCTCCTGTGGGGACTTTGCTGTGATGCAGTCTGTACGATCAGGAGCAAATTGAATAGAGAAATCACATGTATGAATAAGCAGGGCCCCACAGCACAGCTCACACACAGTCACCTTGACATGAGCCCGGGGCCGCCCTCCACCAATCAGAGCGGCCCGTCACTAAGCTGTAACCTGAGTGGAGGTTTTAAGAAAGTAGGAGTTATTAAGCACTACAGAAAATAATACAATTACTCTCACAGTGTATCACAACTTTCTCAGTGCTTAGAGTCATTTAACAGCTGTCCTTTTCAATATCTGCTACTTAAAGGGACCATATGTGAAATTTGGATTTTAAATTTCAGAATAAGATAACTTAAAATCAGATGTTACTGATGACATTTGTGATGCTGATTTATTCTTCTAAAATTTCTAAAACATTGGACATGGTGGACAAGTTGTTTATGTTATAATTTGGTGTTTTGGTTCAAGAAGATTATCCGATCAAAAAGCAGAATGAGCCTCACATGAGTCTCTTGGGTTGCCAGGTTCAATGCTGAAATCAAGTTGGTCCATATACTGAGAATGAGACAAACTTGGATGTGTCTCTATCTGCAGGTTAATGCTTGAAACAAGAAAAAAAAAGCTACCAAAGCAAAGAAATGAAGAGAAGTGAAAGTACTCACATTCAGATTTCTAAATTCAGAAATGAAACCCATGCAAGAAGTTTCATTCCACAGTGTGCCCTGGGACAGACACAGGTGTGGCTTCTAGTCCATGACTTAATTCCATCACATATCTTTAAAGATTGGGTATTGAACAAAATCGACTTTTTGGAGATTTCTACAATGCTAAAAAATCTTTTATCTTATCTATCCTGTTTTATCTAATCATCTGTATAAAAGACACTTGTCCACAGAATCAGTCAATCAATCAGACTCCAAACTCTCCAACATGGGAAAGACCAAAAGACCAAAGAGCTGTCAAAGGACGTCAGGGACAAGACTGTAGACCTGTACAAGGCTGGAATGGGCTACAAAACCATAAGCAAGAAGCTGGTGTTAAGGAGAAAACTGTTGGTGCAATTGTTCAAAAATTTAAGAAATAACAAGAAAAACAAAATGACCTCAGTCTGGGACTCCACACAAGATCTCACCTCGTGGGGTTTCAATGATCATGAGAACAGTGAGAAATCAGCTTAGAACTACACGGGAGGAGCTCGTCAATGATTTCAAGGCAGCTGGGACCACAGTCACTAAGAAAACCATTGGTAACACTTTAACCGCAATGGATTAAAATCCTGCAGTGCTCGCGAGGTCCCCAGTTTAAGAAGGCACATGTGCAGGCCCGCCTCAACTTTACCAATGAACACCTGAATGATTTAGAGAGTGACTGGGAGAAGGTGCTGTGGCCAGATGTCGAGCTCTTTGGCATTAACTCAACTTGCCGTGTTTGGAGGAAGAGAAATGCTGCCTATGACCCAAGAACACCATCCCCACCGTCAAGCATGAAGGTGGAAACATTAGGCTTTGGGTTTTTTCTGCCAAGGGCACAGGACAACTTCACCGCATCAACGGGAGGATGGACCATGTACTGTTAAAATCCTGAGTGACAATCTCCTTCCCTCCACCAGGAAACTGAAAATGTGTCATGAATGGGTCTTCTAACATGACAATGAGCCAAAACATACAACCAAGGCAATGAGTGGCTCAAGAAGAAGCACATGAAGGTCATGGAGTGGCCCAGCCAGACTCTGGACCTTAACCCTATAGAAAACCTGTGGAGGGGGCTGAAGCTCCGAGTTGCCAAACAACAGCCACGAAACCTTAAGATTTAGAGATGATCTGCAAAGAAGAGTGGACCAAAATTCCTTTTGATATGTGCACAAACCTGGTCATCAACTACAAGAAACATCTGACCTCTGTGCTGCAAACAAGAGTTTTGCCACCAAGTATAAGTCTTTTTGGCTAATACTTATACTTGGTGGCAAAAATACTTATTTCACTCAATGAAATGCAAATCAGTTTATATATTTTCTTTAAAGTGATTTTCTGGATTTTCCTTTTGATATTCAAACTCTCAATATTAAAATAAACCTATCATTAAAATTATAAACTGTTCATTTCTTTGTCAGTGGGCAAACCTACAAAATCAGCAAGGGATCAAATACTTATTTCCTCCACTGTAATAAACATGTTAATACGTTGTTTTGGGCGAATATAGCATTTAATAATGCTATAATTAATAAAATTAAATAATAATAAAATGTAACATGGAGATCTAAATATGTGATGTGTTACAGTTAATGCTCTATAGAAGAATAATAATCCCTTCTTTTAAACCCTGAATAAAGCCGGTTTTTCCCCATATAAATCAGCACACTGAGTCACCTTGACACAACGCTGGTGCTGGGGAGGCAATCAGAGCTGCCCCCTGGACCCTCTGTCCCCTCCCCCGCCTGACCGCTAATGACCAGCGGGGGGCTCACACACACAGCACACACTGTAGAATGGAAATGACAGTCCCTGTCCCCATTGGTTTGTATGGCTCCTGCAAAACAATGAGACCAGAGTAGAATCTGTGACTGCCTCGTTACAGGGTCCTTGCTGAGCTGGACATATTCAGAGTTGTGCTTTTTGTACTGAGTCATTATCTCAAATATGGGTTAAACTATAAGGAAGTTCTTAGGCACATTTTTAATGGACAGCTCATATGTTGAACTGATAACTGACTGTAAAGAGAAAAATAATCTCTTTACCAGTTTATAATGTTCTATTATTTTACAGAAAGCTCTAAACTACTGTGTGATGTCATTAGGTGGTACTGTAGAAATTCTCCTGCGTGTTTTTAATGATGCACCGCACATGCACAAAATGTTTAAAATGCAAAAAGGAAGCAGGAATTTATTTCCACTTGATATGGTCATACCCAACCATTGTTTCAGTCTGGTCTTCAGTTTGTTTGGAAATTGAGAAATATCTTGGAAAGCCTGTATTCTAGATATACATAAGGATAAACAGGGAAAAAAACAGCATATGATTTATACTGATATATGCTCTCTATATTACATGTATGGACCCAAGAGCACCCGCCCTCCCTTAAACTCTGGCATGAAAAACTATCATCAATGTTGCCTTACGAAAAACTCTATAATGTAATGGAAGGAACCTTGGGCTATTTTGTTAAGGACTGCTTACCTTAAGAGACTTTTTTTTGTTTCCGAACTGAAACTGAAAGCTGAAAAGGAAATATAAATTGTTTTTGTTTTTAATAATGTGGGATACATGTTCCGTGCGATGCCCTCTGTAGCAGAAAAAAAGCATATATATATATATATATATATATATATATATATATATATATATATATATATATATATATGCTGGGCGAAATGGGCGAGATATATATATATATATATATATATATATATATATATATATATATATATATATATATATATATATATATATATATATATATATATATCGCCCATTTCTTCCAGATACAGACTGACAGAATGGTGATGGTGAACCAACCAGACATAGTGATACTGGATAAACAACAGAACAAAGCCGTTTTGTTTTCTTGTTTTTTGAAAACTATGTCAATAAATAGCATTAAAAAAGACAAAAAGGATACACAGTGTAACTTTTCTTGGGGCGGCCCCATCAATTGCTAGTGTTCATGGAGATGTTATTACTTAGCCTGGAATGTTACACAATATGGCATTGATTAATGCATCCATTAAAAAAAATGATTAAATGCTAAAGATAGATAAGTTTAATGCCATAATGTGGAACATTAAAAATATGGCAATAACATAATCATGAATACAAGCATGCAAGATGGCTTCTTGTGATATCTGTGAGGTCACAAACTCACGAGAATCCATCTTGAGACTCTGTACGGATAATTGAGCGCATGGACCAATCACGTCACAGCATTGAGGTTTGTGCAGAAGTACCCCAAGATTTATTTTGTGGAAAATGTGAAGAGAGAAGCGCCTTGTGCATTTGTGGACAGGGAACATGCAGGGACATGTTCCCTGTCCACAAATGCACAAGACATTAAAGTTTAATGTTTTGTCTTGTTCTGCTGTTGTGATACTTTGACCAATCACATTCAAATAATTGTTATGACTCTCTGTGTTTTCACTTTCAGTGAGAGCCGTTCCAGATCAGAATCACTTCAGAGTGACACACTGATCAGTCTGCTGTGCAGGTTTGGTAGCAGACCCCCCTATCAGAAAAGTGACATTGTTACATGAAGCTAACCAACTACCAGTTTAATTTTTATGTTTATTTATTGACTTTTTAAACGTTTTAGTTTTTAGTTGTACATGCTTCTTGTCCCAGGTGTCAGTGATGACAAAGTGTAAAGATGCCTTCATATGAACAGTCCCTCGACATGCAGTTTCTCTTCTCTGTTCCTTTTACTGTGCTGTAATCAGCAGCAGCAGGTACCACCCCTCCCCCTGTGGTGACTGGGACAGTATTTTGGATTATGGTCTTTGTCCCTTGGGTCAAAGGAGGTGGTCCAAACAGCAGACAGGTGCAGACAGGAGCAGGCAGGGCAGAGCAGATGAAGTGACAGGGTGCAGACAGGAAGATGGATGACCCCAAACGCCAAAGTCAAATACTCCCCAAACAAGCCCCCTCTTCAGGCGCACGGCCAGACACATCCATGGAACATGCTTTTTCCACAGCATGGAAAACCACTGGTTTCTGAAATGGTTTTCACTTCACATCTGTGTCAGGGTCAGGAAATGTCAAAAGTGCAAATAGTGATCAAAGCAAACTGTGGCTATTTAAAAAAAAAAAAAAAAAAAAAAAAAAATCAAACAAGTTGACTGTGAAATCTGTCATCTATCCATCTATTTCTGATTTACTAAAATAAGTCTATTTTTGTTTACTACATTCCACGTGTGTTTTGATGTCTACAGTGAGAATCTACAGTGTAAATAATCATGGAAATAAAGAAGAAACAAACATGAGAAAGTGTGTCCAAAATTTTGACTGGTCAAGTATATACTGTATTACAAGAGGCAGAACTTTATTACTAATATTATACTATACTAATACTAATACTAATAGTCAAGGCGTTCACAACAGAGAAACAAGTCTAGAACCCTACACTATTGTTAAATCCACTTGGGAGAAAAGACAAAATAGTTCTGCTGAAAATAGGCTGATGTGCATCTGCATGTGTGTAACTATATATACACCACAGGAAACCAGGAAAACAAGACACCTGCAGACCACAGCGGCCGCCCTGGACGCGTGTCAAGTATTTTTCTCCCATTCGTCGTGTGTCGGGGGCGTCTGAACTCAAATGCAAAGGTGCCCAACTAGAGGCGTCCAGTGCGTTTTTTGCCGCCACAGTCTGAGCGCAGCTTAAATGACTTTCTTTTGAAAAACTGTCACTCTTCTCTCTGTAAGTGCTGCTTTCAGGCTTGTTAATGTTCGCATTAACCCACTCTATATGAACCTGCTCAATCAAGATATGAACATTAATAACAGACTAATCAGGCACCTTCTTTCCCTGAGGTTTCTCCTGCTAGTGTCAGCAACAGCTTTGATTGACAGGGTTGCTAAGCACCCTCTCTCTACTTAATAAGCGGCTTAATAATGGCTCTTTGGTTTTGCTATGATACTTGTGGTCAGAATTCCAAATATAGAACTTGGCTGCAAATATGCCCTTATAACTGCGGGCCTCAATAAGCTTCATTTGACTGGAGCCGCTATGTGTGACGTCACACTCCCTTAGACCACTTCTTTATACAGTCTATGGTATGAGGGCACTTTGAAATCAAGGCTCCTGACAGTTATCTGCAGTATATGTGAAATGTAAGTCACTGTCATCACATCACAGTGGCATTTCCAAAGCAGATCTACATTTGTGCGTACCATGTGACAGACACTACATCATCCTGTCTCATTATTTGTGTGTGTGTGTGTGTGCGCGCGCGTGTGTGCATCTATGGCTTTGTTCACTGCTGCTTTTCAAAAGGAAATGAGAAATAATAAAGTCAACATTGTCTATTTTGCATCAGCTCTGTGTCACTGTCATAAAAGACAAACAAAATGGTGGATGGGCGAGGTGCAGTTAGCGCCCTCAGAGCAGTCCATGTGTGCATAATGTGGATGACTGCACACGCAAACACACTATTAGAGACTGGAGTTAGTCACACAATGGGCTGAGAGTCTGACCATAAAACTCCAGTGAACTGAAATAAGTTTGTCAATATTTACACGTATGCTCTCATATGTATCCCACTCCCTTTCAAACATGGCACATGGAAGTGTTCAGACTTAAAGATACATTTGTTCTTTCCCATTTATCTAGAAAGTACAAATGTATCTATTTTTTATTTATTTATTACTATTTGCCTTTTCTATGTACTTTCTTCGCCTTCATTGTTAAGCTGCATTACAGAATATGTTGAAGACACATGTTCCAAACAAACAAACAAACAAACAAACAAACAAACAAACAAACAAGCAAATTTAGCTTAGCATGCTAAAAATTTAACTGTCTCAAAAAAAGACATCTTGTGCTTGTGTCAGCAGTTACGATATGTGACACTCATGGGTAATTATGTTTACGCTGCTAAATCCTGTACGTGTATCACTGATTCAGGAAATCAAACTGGAGAAGGAAGTGTGTACGTCACAGTGGGCTTGTACCGGTGGAGGTGGAAATGGGGGGTTGATGAGCAAAATGGTGGCGATTAAATTTTACTCAAACATGCACGAACAACTATAACATGGTTCAGAATTCACCAAAATTCTACTTTGTTCATGTGTTTTGGTCCAATACACAATCACTATCTAAAAGTATCCAAGATGTCACCTTCTTATTTTAATGATTTGACGTATAGTGTCCACGTGTACACACTGGTGTACATGTGTTAAGAACAGTCCAGCTCCATAAGGATGGACCAGTGTGAAAGACCCAGGCCTGTTTAAGTGCACATGAGTCCAGGAAACACACACTCCAGCTGGGTTAACACTGCCTCAGTCCTGCTCTGTCCTTGGAGCATAGACAGATCACAGATGTACTTTGACTTCATCACACATATGTAGTACTGAGAGGGATTGTTAGCAGGTGATGGAGGGATGAGAAAAGGGTACAACTGTCAAAAAGATCAATACAAATCAATTCAATCTGGAGACAGACACACAGATGATGAGAGGATGAGGAGAGTGAAGGGGACAATGAGAGGATACTGTAAAATCACATAATAAGGTTTAACATATTTTGATTAATTATTATTATTAACCTCCTACGACCTGGCGTCCACATATGTGGACAGCACATTTTTACAGTGTTACACTGTTACAAAGGTTTTCACACATAGGTGGACAGTTTAGAACAGCAACAATGCAAAAATGTTCAATTTAGAATATTTTTAAGAGTTTGTAATGTTTAGAATAATTTAATTTAATATAAAAATAATTAATAAATGTAATAATTTTATTTAAGTTAATTCTTTGTTTTTGCACTTGTCAGATCCTAATCAGCCCAAATAACAAGGAGAAATCAATAAAGCATGCAATGCAAGAGTTCGGGTCTTAGGAGGTTAAAGCATGTTATAATATTAATATTAAAATAACAATTGAATTTTTTAGAGGTTTCTTTTTGGCATTTGAGCTCTTCTATTGGATCTGTGTATACTATTGCTGTGTCCTTGGGTAAGGCACCTTGTGGATGTATAAATGCAGGAGTGAATGGTGGTGACACAGATTGGCAGTCTTCATTCTGTCAGTGTGCCCCAGGGCAGACGTGGCCTCCACAGCATCTTACCTCCACAGAGTGTGGAGCAATGGTACATGACACACAGACTCACCACATCAGTGATCCTAATCCAGCACTATTGTGACACTCACTCCATTATGACACTCTCTCCTGTGGATGTGCAGGCTGGGAGAGGAAGGTTTGGGCACTGCTGCTGATTTTTAGATGTAAGGCTCATTCTACTTTCTGATTACACTAAGTTATTACATAAACAATATGTCCAGCATGTCCATTTTTTATTAAGAATAAATCAGCATTACAATTGTTATCAGTGAAAGCTGTATTTGATTTGAACACACTGAACACATATCTGGGGACACAGTTAGGTCATGTTTATAAAACTGAAAATCAAATCTTACATACAGTTCCTTTAATATGCTATAAAGTTTACATTTTTTTGTAAAAAATGCATTTTCCTTATGTCAGATGCATTTATTCACACTCTAGTTGTAATAAAACATTGCATAACCAAGGTCTTAGAGCATTTCAGTCCAACCTGTGAAACCCTCACTCTAAACTCCACCTGGTGAAGTGAAGAAACTAGAACTGTCTTTTTCTCAGTGTAATTCTCAGCTCTGAGCCTGGACCTTTTAGTAGACAATTAAAGAGACAAAAGCTCACAGGTTCAGAATGCCAGAGAGAACATTACCACAGAGGAGCAGGAGACAAGGGGCCTGGAGGAGGGCCAGGTGCAGAGGCGCTCACTCCGAACATAAGTCTGCACAATGGGCTGAGCTTTAGTGAGATGAGCTGCTATCATGAACACCATCACCGGAACTACCAGTGCACAAGAGGGACAAAAAGAGGTGAAAGGAGGAACGAGGAAACTGATGTAAAAATCAGCTAAAGTGCCTTAAAGTGTTCCTCCTGGATTGATGGTCATCACAGAGGAACACACTGGACCCTGTTCAGGCTCAAGCTCAGAATCATTATCTGTGTATACTTCATGTATACTTCATGTATACTTCATGTCGGCTTTTCTTACAGGCTGAAGGTCGGGTCAAATTGGAGGACACGTTTTCCCATAGAAACAATATAATATATGACAGAGCATTCTCTGGACATCCTCCCCTCTCTGTGTTTAACCCCATCCTTCCTCCTCCCCTTCTCTCTTTCTCTCCTTCAGCTGGAGATGGCATGGCTCCAAAGAACAATCACCTCTCCATTCTTCTCTGTCAGCATTTTCACTCATCGCGTTCAGTCATAAAACCAATGTCACCGCACACACTCTCTCCCTCTCTCCCTCTACTCGCTCTGATCATTTCCTCTTTGTTTTTGTGGAGTTCTACATTTCCGGGCACACTTGGCATTTGGCCGGTGACACAGATCATCTCCGGTTTGGTGCTGAGTTACATTTTTTTTTTCTATTGCTTTTCCACATGTGTTCGTATTTGAACAACAGCATGTTTTAAATTTTTTTCAAAGTTAAATTTTTCAGCTGTTCTGAATTGTTTTGTGTCTTGTGTGAAGAGATTTGCAAAATGCACAAAAGATTTGCCAGATTCATAAAGTTTCAGAAAATGTGCTGAAGCAATTGAAATAAAGTGTAAGAATACCAAAAAGAGTATATGCTAATGAGAGAAACTTTGGTCCTTTTCTCTCCCTCTCCTCCTGACTGATGGAGGTTTAATCCTCTTTATTGATTTCTGTTGGTTTGTGAAAACCCGAGCGCTCTGCTCTTACATCCATCCAGGGCAGGAGGAAATCGAATGCAACTTTTGGTAACGCAGCACCATAAATCACACACAGACAGGCCCGCTCCCGTCATCCGGACAGGGCCGCTCCCGTCATCTCCTGCACTTATTTACTCTGACATCAGGAGAGCTCTATTCCTCTCCTCTTTCTCACGGTAATTCTATGAAACGTTCAGCTGCCCTGTGGTGGAGAGAGCGAGAGAGAGGAGGATGCCCAGGGTGATATGGAGGTACTGGTATATGGATGTAGAATTAACTGGAGATAAGCACAAGTCATAAAAGTGGTCTTTCATTTCCCACTACTACTACTACTAATACTGCTATTAATACTACTACAAATACTAATACTACTACCACGACTATCACCGCTACTGTTTCTGTTTTCAAAGATATGATTTCACATCTCATCCACTGTGCACATGCTCCTTTTGCTTTAGAGGCTCATTGAACATGAATATTTCATACACACACACACACACAAATCCACTCACACACACAAATCCACTCACACACACAGATACACACAGACAGAAGACTCGGCCGGATGCTCAGCTGCTCTGAGCTCTCACCACAAGGAAGTACGCCTCACAGGTATCCCAAAAAGCACCTGGGCACGTTCATGTACGCTAGTTTACTGGTGCATACAGCTGCGCACTTCCTGATCTGTTTATCCAGTATGTATCCATAACGTACAGCTAAATCAATACATGAATCACTATGGCCAAGAGAAGGGATAGTAGCTTTATTTTATTTTATTTTATCATTATGATTTTGACTAATATGCCTCCTGTGTGTCCTTATATCCGTGTACTCCCTCAGTGGTCCTGTATGTTCCATAGTGGTCCATGGGTGTATACTAGTCTATGTGCTCTTATACTTGTTCTGATACAGATCAACATCATTCTAAAGACATTCAGGAAAGACTCATTTCTGTGCTGTCTGTGGGACTTTTCTTTATAAGCCTAAATTTAAGTAGTAAAAATACACTGAACAACTGAACAAAAGAGTGAGATGGATGAATTTAATGTCAAACTGTGAAACGTTTCAGGCAAAGCTATAACATGCAAGCAGCTTTTTCCACATAAACACTAGTCATTGAATAAATATGTTAGTTTAATGCCATACTGTGGAACATTCTAAGCTATATTCACACACCTTCTTGGGCTGGTTATACATGAAGGCCAGTGGTTAATCCATCTTTTGTTGAAGCGTGGATATTTGGCTCATTATCGTACCCAGTAGTAACAATTAAGACAGCAAAATACTAAGTCAACAGTTGTGTACTTCATGTAGCCTTTCTTCCCACATGTACTGCTTTTACATTACCATATATGTAGTTAGTGTAGTGGTGCGTGCAGTAGCTCACTTCCTGCTCGCTTTATCCATAATCTCATATTTGCATTGGATTTATCCATGACAAAAGCAGAGCAGCTGTCGAGATGATTCCAGTGAAAAGCTCATTTGAAATGTTGGATTGTTGATTAAAAGTGTGTAAGCAGTCAGCAAACATGTGTCTTAAAATGGAATAATAACATGGAATAGTTTTGCAATAATAAAAAATAATAATAATAACACTAATAAATAAATAATCATTAGCCTACTGGTACATTGAACTTTCATTCATAATCATTCTTTCTTTTAAGTAATATAGAGACTAAACAGGCTTTTTGGTGGTCACTGTAAAATCCTTTATCTTTGTCTTATTGTCATCATTCATAATTTTTCAATATGCACATTTTATTTTATTTATTTATTTATTTTATTTTTTGAAGAATGGGTATTATGCAAAATTGATTTTTTTAGAGCTTTCTACCATGTTAAAATGTTTCGTCATCAAAAACATGCAAAAACAGAGGTTTTAGATGTCATCCATGCATGTTTGAGTAATCTAGTAAACTCTCCAAGGCCAAATTCAAACCCTTGGATAGCAGTATGATCCTGTACAAGAGTAAGTAAACAAGTAAACAAAAGCAAAACGATGCACTTCACAGTAGTTGGCAGTAGTTTCATTAGTGGGATGCATGCTGATTGTGTTGCGCTATGAAGGGGGGAGAGTTAGCATAGGGAGCAAGACTCAGAGCATTGAAAACTAAACTGAAACTTATTAAACATTTTACAAAACAATAAAAGGTAACATGGTGAGCTGAGCATGTGTTAGTTAATACCCCACAGAACTGCAATAGCCCCTCTTTATTACAGTAGAATTTGAGTGGCAAAGTGAAAATTAAAACTGGACTAGTACTCTTATATAGATCTCAGAATTGTGTTTTCACATCTCCAAGTATTTCCTGATAGCGTTATAAGATTTGATTAAATTTCAGCATTCATTCAACGTACCCTGACACCAAAGAACAGAGTACCCAGGACGGGAGCCTGGTGAGCGGACGTGAGCGGCACAGAGATGAGCCTGGGTCTGTGCTGTGGAGGCCTGCTGAGATATGCTGATAGAGCAGCTCATTCTCACTCACAGAATGCTGATGTGAGAGCAACATGTGGGCTGAAGTTTATGTAAGTACTGCACATGGAAGTACTATGCATGGAAGTACTACACATAGAAGTACTGGGCGCTTTCAGCAGTGTCCAGAGAGTATTTACGTTTGAATATTTAGACTTAGACAAACTTTATTGATCCACAAGGGAAATTATTTGGATAAGTCTATGAAATGACCGTGGGTCTTTGTGTAGGTTTTGTATGTTCTGTGGATGCCCTGGTTTTCCCTGTCAACCCAAAGAGACGGCCGATACCAGTGATGTTAGTTTCGATTCGATACCAAGTAATGCTATGGCAAGTATTGTGATATCGATCTGATACAGGAACCAATGAGTTTTGTATTAAACTGCTTTGAATCTCCTGTACTATAGGGACTGTTAGCTTGACGTTATAGGCTATTATTGTCTCTCTTAGCTCCACTATATATTGAACTGACTTAGGTAAAATATCGACAGAGCTCATCAGTCATTGGCTGCTCAGGATTCTAAACGATCGGTGTCGTCATCGGTCATGGAAAAAAACATAGATCAATCTCTAGTCTTGCCAAAGGACACAACATCTTGTGCTCTAACCACAGAGCCACTGTCACCTCTGTGCAGCTAATGTTTCAAAGTTAGTCAGTTTGATTTCAGCTTACACACATGCACACACGCACACGCACACACACACACACACACACACACACACACACACACACGCGCGCGCACGCGCACACACACACACACACACACACACAGACACTCACACACAGACACGCACCTCTCTCTGTTCTTCTGAATGAGATTTTCCCTCTGGGTTCTCCGCACGTCTCTTTAGCTGTTTTTGTGCGCCGCCATTGTCCCATTCATCCTCCAATCACAGCCCACTCTACCTCTCCTGAGATAGTGGAGATCATCCCTCTCTCCTCTCTTCTTCCTCTTCTTTTTAAACGCAGACAGTTTCAATGGCTTTCATTTGTCCGTGGGGCAGGAGAGTGGCAGGTAATTGTGGAAGTGGCTCAGGTTTTTGCATAAGAAAGACCTGCTGAATTAATAGCTTAGGCACATTTTGGACCATCGCACAGGGACACAGGGAGACAGGGACACAGGGAGACAGGGACTATTTTTCCAACACTGCAGACAGACTTTGACTTTAGGCATAAATATCATTCAAACTGTCAATCAAAAAGTAGTGCTGGAAAGTGGAGTTAGCCCATGGAAATATGCATTATGCAATGTTGACCAGGGGTTTCATAAGAACACAAGCAAAACAGACTGTTTTGAGTTTTCAACCATTTTATATCTTTGTCCTTGAACAAAAACACACCTGGAGTTGTATTTTGTTTCATTCACACACGTTTGAGTAATTCTTTATTATTAGTCTGTCTACATTTCCAAAGCTTAAAATACTCTGTTCCACCTTATGATGTCATGAAGTGGTAGTTTTCAAGTTAACAGCTCCTTTTACCTTCAGCAGAGATTGGCAATTCCAGGTCTGAAATTATCCAAATGAGTGTTTTCAGTCTGAGAAGAACTCAGCCTAAATATGCAGGGTTTGTGTGTTAAACGTGTGTGAATGAAACAGATTGCACACATGTCATTGTGTTTTGATTCAGCTGCTGTTGATTTCACTGTTAAAGACGTTTCACAGCTGCTGCTGCTGCTGCTGCTGCTGCTGCTGCTTCATCTTCTGCTTAAAGTTTGTAAAATAAATGATTTGTAAGTGTCAGATTTGTGCCTGTCCTTTTTAGCCCATCGGCCTCCCCAGACAGATTCCACTGGAGCTCATGTCCCACTATAAATTTCACCAGTAAAAAAATAAATAAATAAAAAAATCACTTTAGAGTTTTAAGTCTACGTGGCATAATCTACAGAGTGTGGTTTAAAGATACGGTATACGGTATAAACGAGTGAATACACAGTTTTAAAGAAACATTTTGTTATTAGTCAGTTTCATGATTGCAGTTATTGATACCTTGATGAAATGGTTTATTTGAATTACACAATGAATGTTTAGCCTATAATGAAAACTGCAATGAAAATGAAATGTGATTTGAATGTGAGTCAGTTGCTGTGGTTTAGCTTTGCACAAGGAGTGCCTTGATAGAAACTGTGTTCATATGGTAATGTTTGGTCTGTTTTCATCTGTGTATGTTTGTATGTTGTGGATAATTTAGTGTTGTGGTCTGCCAGGCAGCGAAACATGTAGTTTATATTTAGAGTAATGGAAGAGCTATTTAATGTTGTACAGTTCTTTTGTGTTCTTTTGGAGGCATTTTATTATTTGTTACCTCGGTCCCTGTGACTGGGACCTGTAACATAATGTATTATTTTGATTTGGATTTGACTCAAACAGCACTCTTGTAGATGGATATCAGAAGTTATTCGCTCGGTGATTGCTGAAATAAATATTTCATGAAGATTCTCGGCGTTTCCTTTTGTTCAAGTAGGCCAAATGCATCAGTTCATTTCAGCTGGTTATACAAAGATCCAGACAACAAGATAATCGGATATGATTGTATAGTTTAAAGCACTATTTATGTTGTTTTTTGTTTTTTTTGATAAATAAGTGCTAATTTTTTTTGTCTGTGCCCCAGCTGTAATCCAGTACAGTAAAAGGTCTAGTGACGTCCCTTTTTTAGTCTAAATTTGCAGTAACATTACAAGAGTAGAAGAGTTAATAGTCATTATTATAGGGTTTAAGTTACCACTAGTAATATAACATTAGTTTACAGTTCTAATATTGACAGAGTAACTTAAATGCAAAAAATAGTATTACTTACTCAAATATTTGATGTAATATTACTAATGTAATAATGTAAAGAGTAATCCTTACTCAGTATGTATTAGTTGGATGGACCCCATTGTTTAAACTTGCACAGCTTCTTAGAGTGTCCATGTTTTTCCACATATATTGGCCCACATAATAAACTGTATGTCATGTGACTGTACATACTTAGGTGTACTTACATGTGTGTGTCTGTGTGGGACTATAATATGTAACTGAAAAAAATACATAAATTGAATTGAAAATTGGATTAGTTAACAGAACTTAGGAGAGCCTTGTGTATTAAGTGTCTGTGGATCATTACTGTTTACTTAATCTATTGTCCCAGTGTTTCAAAGGTAGAATGAGGCATTTAGTTTCCTGAGTTTTTCTGAGTAAACATTACTATCAGGGTTTACAGTGCATGTTTGTGATGAGGAAACATCATTATAAAGCCTGTCACACACTTCAGGATTTTTCAATCTTAAACAATTTTTAAACATGCAGCAAAAAGCGCACACCAGATACGAGGAGAATCTTATGTGATTTTAAATCTCTGATCAGAAAGACTGTAGCGGCTGTGAGTGTACTTCGGGTCAGCTGTTTCCTGTCTAGAGTAAAACCACTTGCTTTGACACTCTTAAGCGTTCAAAAGGTCCGAGCTCTGCACTTCTAGTTTAGATGAAAATCAAAACTTTGTTATTATTATTTATGAAATGTGGTGCAATACGTAAGATATATGATTTTTAATGCACAGAACGTTGGGTATCCGCTCCAAAGTCCACAGGAAGTAGAGTCACTATCACTAATCTGCAGCTTTACCTCGATCCGTGCGCTGTGGATGTAAACAGACACACGTGAGGAACCACTCTTGGCTTTTTACTTTTAAAGAATGCTTCAAACTATTTTCACAGTGCGGTTTTGTGGACTGGGGTCATTATTTGTGGAGGACAAATTCTATGGATAATGTGTATAAGATGCTGCAGTTTAAATTTACAACTTTTCGAGAGGTGAGTAATAATTATTTTCGCTTTTTCCTCAGTCTGCCCCTGACGCTCTGTTTTATTGGCTGTTACCGTAGCGTTGCTGATGTTTGGTGGTTATGATCTGACAGAGTCGCTCAGAGTCACACTGACACCACACACACACACGGCTTCATAATCGCACAAAAGACACAAAGTCGGGTCACACCTCCCTGAACTCAGGAAGAAGCAAATCGTAGCCAAAATCAGGCAAATTCTCCAGTAGTGTGTGGCGGCTTTAACATAGATCAGAAAATAGTGTAATACAGGCCCTTTAATCCAAAGTCATTTTTTCTGAGCCACAAAACACACTGCACATTTTGCAAGTTTTATTGCGTCATAGATAAAACTCCAGACTTCTTCTATGCAGTTTTTAAGTTCATAAAGCATCACTTGAGTTATTCTGTATGAGGTGGGTAGTACTCAGTTACATTTACATGAATAACTTTTAAAACAAAGCGTACATTTCCTCCTACTTGAGTAATATTTTATTGAAGTAACAGTAGTCTTATTTGAGTAAAAGTCGTGTTTCCTCTTCCCACTGTGAGTAAATTAACAAGTGACAAAAGCTTTAAGTGACAATATGAAATGATTTGAACATTTGTTTTTCTTGTGGCGCTCCAGTCATTAACAAATCGGGAAAAAAAAAAAAATGCCCATTTTGGTTTTAAAGGGCTCATTTAACACTATTTTCTGATCTCTGTTCTAATGTAGTTTCCTCATCACAAACAGACCTGGAGTTGTGTTTTGTTTCATTCACACATGTTTAACACACAAATCCTGCAGATTTACTTCATATTTGAGTTCTTCTCTCAAACTGAAAACACTCTGTTCCACCTTGTGATGTCATGTGGTAATACAGGAAGTGCTCCACTGTGTTTTTAAACTCCACACACCTTCACTAGAATCTTTTGGATCATTTCAGCCCTAGAATTTCCAATCTGCACTAAACAAAAAGGTAAAAAGTAGCTGTTAACTTGAAAACTACCACTAAATGACATCAGTTGTTTACAGGGAACACACTCTCTCTCCCACCTGCCCTTTCACCTCCACCCCTCCTCTGCCCATCCCCAACGCAGCAGTAGAACCATCAACCCCGCCAGCCTCTCCATCTCCTCCTCTTCACCACCATTCACATATGTCTTTCCTGATTGAAATATAAAGTCCTGGCCATCACGTATTTTATTTATTTGTTAATGCATTTTTTTTTTTTTTTAATGGAATTCAATAAAGTGTGAAGCGTACACACAGACCAAACACCTGTGAGTGTATTATCTGCGGTGTTGTTCCCGATTGAATTTAGATGGCGTTATTAGCTCATGACGCATGGCGCTTTGTTTGGATTTGCGTGTGACTGATTTGAATGTATGTGCGGCTCTTATGAATTATGAATTATTTTCAGATTCTGAGAGAGGAGCAGAGGTGTAATGGATGTTTCTGTATCAGCACCTTTTATAATGACTATCTCCTGTCTTTTCTCTACAGCTGGGTTCATTATCTTCAGAAAATATCACACTAAACTTCTCAGGTAAAGAGATTAAAGGCAGGATTTGTTTCTTATTAATAATTAAACACATGTATTTTTTTATTTACTGTTTGAGCGTATGTAAAGCTCCTCTATTCCTCTAAAACATACCTGCAGTTGTCTACAGAATGTATCCCTTACTAGAAGATGTAAAAAATGGGCAAGGTACAAACCCGAGGCATACCGACTGACGAAGACCATCAGGGCCCTGACGAAGACCATCCAGCAAGATGGTCTTTGTCAGGTTGAACGGTTGGAAACAGATTTTGTTTTTTTTTTTAAATTACTTTTATTTCTAATTTGTATGCATTTTACACTGATTAACTCTGGTCAGATGCTGGTGGTATTTGGTGGCAGTAATCGTAATAATAAGTCTTTTTTTTTTTACATTATTAATATTATAGTGCAACATTTTATTAAGCTCTACATAATTTCATTGGGTAAACTCACTCCCACTCTCAGTTTGAACCATTTTAAACTGATCTGAGCCTCGGTCACGTCTCTCTGTGATGAGTTTGTGGAGTTCTCACGTTGACATTCGTATCAAAGAGCTTCAAGCCCCATCACTAGCTGTGTCACAGTGTGGGATTCAATGTATCTATCTCTATGGAGATATCACCAGTCCAAGTTACAGGTCAAATCATAGTAATAATACATGTTTTTCAATAGCGCTCGGTACTGTTAATAGTACCTGTGCGGTATAAAGAGATTTGGGAACTACTGATAGTAAAGAAAGAAAACAAAATGAAACTGAACTTTTTTTTTTTCTTTTTTTTTGAGTCCTGGGAGAGCACTATGCCAAGTTACAAAGCAATGTCGCCACAAATGAACTATAAAAGCAACTTCTATTTAATGAGATTGGGAATTGGATTGAAATCCAGACGTATTTTGAATGCTATTTATGTATTTGCTGTAAATGGAATTATAGATGTGATATACTTAAGGTATGAAGAACAGTAGTAGGCAATAGAGAAAATAAGATTCCAGGCAACACAATTAATTAACCATTTAATTAATTAATGAACTACTGGATTTATACAGCGCCTTTGAAAACACCCACAGCACTTTACAGCATTCTTCATTCTCTCCACATGCTGTTGTGGTAAGAGACTATTGTAGTCACATCTGCCCTGGGGTAGACTGACAGAATCTTGCCTGAGGACAGATCTGACCCTCCACCAGAACAGTTACACGCTGCACCTTTAAGTGAATAAAACATGAACTGTTAATACTCAGTTGTTTAAAAGCAGTTTATTAGGAACAGAATAAAGCCATAATCATAAGATCACGTCCATCTGTCACAGCACAGTCCCAGAGATGGGACCAGTGGACGTGTCCCTCACAGAAAAGACTTGTCCAGCGTGATTCCTCTGTTTGAGAGTAAAAGCTTTTGTGGAGCGTGTGCCAAGCTCAGGTCTGAGAAGAGCCGGCTCTGCTCCAGCTCTTTATGAAGATGAATATGAGGCATTTTATTACAAGTCATACCACATCCAAGCCTATAACTCTGACTCAGATTGGATCAGGCCAAAGGAGACGGGCTTCAGAACAGATCAATTGAAATCAAATAAAAGTCACTATTTGAAGTGAAGTTATTGAATGGCAAAGGCAAAATTAAAACGTCCTTTGCAAAGAACTAGCCAAAAATCTTACTCAGGTAAGATAAGATAAGATAATCCTTTATTTGTCCCACAATGGGGAAATTGCAGTGTCACAACGCAAGTTTCAGAAACAGTAGGAAAATAGAGTACAGTTACTTCAAGATTTTGTTACTCAAATAGAGGTACAAAACAGCATATTTCAGTAAACCACTACTATTCTGTGTAAGCTGCTAATGTTCTGAAAGGTTGCTTTAATTTAACTTGAAAACTACAGCTTCATGACATCACAAGGTGGAACAGAGCATTTTGAGCTTTGGAGGTGTAGACAGACTAAAGTTATTCAAACAGGTGTCAAATGAAACAAAACACAACATCAGGTTTGTGTTTGAGGAGGTAACAACATTTTAACATGGCTTAAATCTCACAAGACTCACTTTTGTGTGATATTGGACCTTTAAAGAATCTAGTTGCTCCTGTAAATGTTCAAATCCTATACAAACATGGCAAATATGTGTATGTCTGTGTGCGTGTGTGTGTCTGTGTATGCTCGTGTGTGCATGTGTGTATGCGAGCGTATGTGTGCGTCTGTATGTGTCTGTGTGCATGTGCTTGTGTGTGTGTCTGTGTTTATGTGTCTGTCTGTGTGTGTCTGTGTGCATGCATGTGTGTGTGTGTTTGTGTACGTGTCTGTGTTTTCTGTGCGTGTCTGTGTGTTTGTGTGCTGTCTGTGTGTGTGTGCATGTCTGTGTGCGTCTGCGTGTGTCTGTGTATGCTCGTGTGTGTCTCTGTGTGCATGTGTGTATGTGAGCGTATGTGTGTGTCTGTGTGCATGTGCTTGTGTGTGTCTGTGTGCATGCGTGTGTGTGTTTGTGTGCATGTGTGTGTCTGTGTGCATGTGTGTGTGTGTTTGTGTGCATGTGTGTGTCTGTGCGCATGGGTGTGTGTGTTTGTGTGCATGTGTGTGTCTGTGTGCATGTGTGTGTGTCTGTGTGCCTGCGTGTATGTGTTTGTGTGCGTGTATGTGTGTGTGTCTGTGGGTATATGCATCTGTGTGCATGTGCTTGTGTGCGTGTCTGTGTGTTTGTGTGTGCATGTGTGTGTGTGTGTGCTGTCTACGTGTGTGTGTGTGTGTGTGCTGTCTGTGTGTTTGTGTGTGTGCGTGCGCGCGTGTGCATGTTTGTGTGTGTGTGTGCTGTCTGTGTGTGTGTGTGTGTGTGTTGTCTGTGTGTTTGTGTGTGTGCGTGCGCGCGTGTGTGTGCATGTTTGTGTGTGTGTGTGCTGTCTGTGTGTGTGCTGTCTACGTGTGTGTGCGTGTGCGCATGTGTGTGCATGTTTGTGTGTGTGCGTGCATGTTTGTGTGTGCATGTTTGTGTGTGTGTGTGTGTCTGCTCTACATTCTGTGCTGCAGGTTCAGATTGCATGAGGCATGGGCACGACCTTCAGACCTATAGAATGTGCTGATGTGCGACAATAGATGAGTGATGCAGATTTATGAAGAGCCCCGTGCCGTGAGACACTCTAGAGACTCAACCGCAGACACAGACAGGTCAGAGGAGCCGGCGGACATGTTTGTAAGGACTGTGAGAGAGGACATATATTGAAAACAAGATGGACATGTTATTGAATGTGACGGGACATGGAGGGACAGACACCGGAAGATTTAAAGGCCTTATATTACATAAAATGGGGTCTTTAAACTGTCTTATAATGTTGTTACCGCTACAAAATCATACCCACCTTATTCTATCTAGTGATGTGGAAGCTACTTTTTACCTTTAGTCGAGTAGAGACGGGCAATTCCAGGACTGAAATGATCCAAATGATTCTAATTAATGTGTATGGAGTTTAAAAACACAGTGGAGCATGTGTATTACCACATGACATCACAAGGTGGAACAGAGTGTTTTCCATTTGAGAGAAGAGCTCAGCCTAAATCTGCAGGGTTTTTGTGTTAAACATGTGAATGAAACAAAACACAACTCCAGGTGTGTTTGTGATGAGGAATCTACATTAGAACAGAGATGGGAAAACAGTATAATATGAGCCCTTTAAAGGAGTTAGCAAAGCGAGATACGTAACTGGCTACCTGACTGTTGGTGGGCACATACTCCACCCCCCACACCACATTTGCTCTTGCACCAGCTTCCACCTGTATAAACTCTGTGTAACCCGATCTGTCTGTAGGACTTTATATAAACCTTGTATAACCTGATCTTTCTGTGGGGCCCCATGCTGTGTGTCCGGACTGCTGCTGTGAGTCAGCCACATCGGCGCTCTAATGGGCCCCAGAGCCAGCGGGCCGGTCCCCCCTACGGCTAACCCACAATCGCACCTCTCCTGTGGGCTACACGCTCCCCCTGCCTCACCACTCATCCACCACTGAAGCAGCTCCAAAGGTTGGCCCCATACAGCACTGTGTTTAATCAGAGTGACAGGGGACATGAGGTACAGAGTGCTGTAACGTTGCATATTTGTATTCATTTATGGGCTGAAATAGTGAAGATAAACGGAGCTATGGCACGGCTCGTATAAAGATTTATTTATTATTATTTTTTCCATATGGGGTCTTTATTTGTGGAGCTTGTTGAATGTGGATTGTGAAAATAAGTGATTAAAGATGACTCAAACATGCACAAATCACTGCAAATACAACTTCAGGTGAGTTCATGATGAGGGGAAACAATTATAACATTGTTAAAAGCTCCGAAAAGAAGATTCTGGAATATATAGGAAGCAGAATAGGTCTGATTTAAAGGTGCTGTACCTGTTTTTTACTGTCTTAAAAATGTGAAAAACAGATCCTGTAGAAAACGCCACTACTAAACCAACAGAAGGGCTTTTAGATGCCACGGTACACGCCTGCTGCTCTATACTTACTTCAGTCTTCAGTTTATTGTCTTAATTGGTGATACACGTAGGATTTATTTGTAGGATTTGTCGCGTAGCCATTTTGGTACAAATGAAAAAATAAAGAAATTTGCTACTCGCTGTGTGATGTGCAGTTATGGGCATCACAATTTTCAAATCCGAAAGTCAGCACGCTTGTTTTTATTATGAAATTGTTTTATATGAATATTGTTACTACTGTATTGTATAAAATGAGCATAATAATGATCCACAGGTGCTATAGAGCAGACACAAGCACAATATGTGTTCTTTACGGACAGGCAGTAAAGTCCTTTCTCCTAAACATCTCAACAGTCAAATAAAAAATACATTACTGTATTTAAATCCAATAACATGGAAAAGTGAGTTTACCAAGCAGAAGATTTATGTTTGAACGTGCTCTGTCAGCAAAATGTAACCAGGTCCACATACTTCAAATAATCCCTAAATCGGTTACAATTTAATATGTTCACCAAAACTGAGAGAGATGCTTCCAGAGCTGCTGATTCAGCACAGCACCACACGGCAACGCAAACATTCAGGTCAGCAAGTCTCCCTGAACCTGGGATGGAGGAAGAACTCGAGGATCGTACTCAGTATCAGTGTTCATACAGTTTGGTTGTTGCTCCACAGAGAGACAAAATACTAAACTCTGAAAGATCAGAGGAATGCCTAATTTAGAAAAAAAAAACAACCCACAAACATTATTATTAGTATGATTTCACAGCATCAGTGCTCTGTGCAGTTTGCTGTTTACTGGCAGCAGAACAGTTAAACTAAGTTATGAGGAACATGTCCAGACATGCTAGTGTGAGCACGCAGCATGATTTATGGACTTTAAAACGGTGTAGGGTTTCTTTCTATGACATAACAATGCTGAGATTCTGTGTTTTCTGAGGCAAGAGGCAAAAGACTTGAGCATGATTTTATGAATGAGTTTTATAGGTGAATGACCCCAATGATGGACATGTCTCTCTCCACTGTTACATTCTTAAATATATCTGCTGTACTTAGAACTCCATATTCATATAGCCACGCCCATTTGTACTTTCATTAGCATAAAGGTATATCTGTGTGTTGTGTCGTGTGACTGACTGATGTGACTCTCATGTGAAGTGGAGCGCTGTGATCAGTAAACTTCCAATCAAGCATCTCTTCCCCTGAAACCAGCATGAACAAAGCAAACTACAGCTCCAGGTCTGTTTTTTAATTTAGTTAGATTTAGAACATTGTTATAAAGTTCAAATCTTTCTTCTGTAATACTCAGCCTCTATGTATGTATATATATGTATGCAATCCTGGCTTCTGGAATTTGATTGGAAACTTTTTGGACCAGATCTTTTCCAGCACAGTGCCCTCTGCTGACAACTAAACAGCTTTTTAGATCATGTTGGCAGCACTGACTCTGTACGCTCCACAGTAAAGGGAGAGATGGGATAAACAGAATGTTGTTTATAAAGAGATAAAAAAGAGACAGGGATGATGGTAGAGACAGGAACAGAGAAAAGGGAAGAGAAGGATAGTAAAAGAGGGTGAAAGAGGGAGAGAGGCACAGAGAGACTGAGAGAGAATGAGATAGAGAGCAGGAGGCAGGGGGGAGGGTAGAGAAAGGGAGAGAGAGAAATAGAGCAGAGAGAGGGGGCAGACAGATAGAGAGGAAGACTGAGAGACATGAGAGAGCGACTGAGTAAAAGAGAGATGGTGAGAGAAAGAGTGATAGACAGAGAGAGAGGGAGAGTGATGGAGAGAGTGATAGAGAGAAAAGACTCAAACACTTTTATGAGCAAACAGAGTGGAGTTATGTGGGTTCAATGATGGCAGCACTGACAGTAACAGGCTCTATGACCTTATACTTTACGACTATAAGTTTGAAATATTATTGGTTCACAAAGAAAGAGGCTCACACACACACACACACACCCACACACACACACACCCACGCACACCCACACACACACACACACACACACCCACGCACACCCACACACACACACACACACATACACACACACACACACACACCCACACACCCACACACACACACACCCACGCACACCCACACACACACACACACACACACACACACACACTACTGATGGAGCGGAAGTCATCAACATTCTCTGGGGTTGTGAAGCTAACTGAAAGCACTAATCTGTTAGAAGCTCTGTTACTCAAGTAGGACTTTAAAGGTTGTATGGAGATTTTTTTTTTGTTTGTTTCAAATTGTCAATGTAAGTTCGAAATAGCATTATAGAGATGCAGCAGCCTTGTAATTATGATGACCAAAACAAACAAACAAAAAAGAATGAAAATCAACTGTGGACGTGTTGGGGCCAGATAAACATTAGCCAATAGATAACGAGGATACCTCTGTCAATCAAACTCCCTACGTTTCAAGTGTAACTGACTTGCCAGCGCACTGGGATTACGTGGTTTACGTTTGCCTCTCATGCACATACGCAAGATGCCGTTTACTCTACAAACGCAGCGGTTCTTAGCGGCTTTTTTCAACTGTAGCTTCCTCACAGTTTGCACAAAGTTTGTTGCAATGGCAGACAAGAATCCACTACCAGTTGGCCGCAAAAGAAAGTCCGTTTTTGAGGTCACTGAAAGAAGAGAAGGGGAAAAGGAGCAAAGCCAAACTAAGGGGATTCTTGGAGATTCCTTCCAGCGATGGCGTGAACTGAAGCAGCCAAAGGCTGATGCGGTGGTCGCTAACCCTGAAAACATTGATCCGTCTTGCCGACGTCGGCGTTGCCGACGTATAATCTTAGACATCAAGCCGACGTCTACACGACGTCGTGCAGCCAACGAACATTACGCAACGCAAAGTTCGCGATTTTTCCGTATTCCGTCATATCTGACACAGGTTAACGACGTTGGCGCGACCGTCGAGCCGATGTTTGTAATGACAATTCGTTTCAATAGAGCTCCGGGAGATGACGTCACGCTATCCCAGTATGCACCACCGGGCGCCATCTTGGCAGGAATTATTGTAAACAAACTAACTAACTAGCCTACAAAACTTCCAGCTTACAACGATGGTAGACTCATGCTGTGCCCCTGGATGTACAAACCACCGAGGACAAGTTAAAGATAAAGCCTTTTATCGCATTCCCAAAGATCCAGCTCGGAGGGGAAAATGGATTTCTGCGATAAAACGGGCAAGAAGCGCGCTGAAGAAAACCGAGCGTTGGAACCCGTCACCTAATGGATTTCGCTTGTGCAGTGACCATTTCATATCAGGTAATTTCACGTAAACATTATACATTTAATATTATCTTAAATGGTGCTGATAGTTATTGTTTTGGACAATAAATATCACCGACTAAACTGGGTGGATTGTATTTCAGTCGGACGAGCCGAAACGTGCTCAACCTAATCTACCAACCCAGTCTAGTTGGCGATATAAACCTCACTACGGTGGTTAATGTCCAGACCTAAAAACGTATTAGCTAATGGGTTGCATTCATGTGACATCACAACATTTTAAACTGCCTATATCATTGAATAGTGAATATTTTTTCTCAGTGTAATCTTAGTGGTTTCTTTACTTAACGTTACTTATTTTGTGTCCTAGGTAAAAAAGAGTGACAACCCGCTTTCACCTGACTACATCCCATCGGTTTTCAAGTATGTGCCGTCACCCGTGAAAAGTGCTAGATTACTCACTGAATATTGACTAATTATCCATTTTCCAACTGGATTTTGTCCCACGTGGTTTATCGGCTTGTATTTGAAATTCACTTTAGATAAATTGTCTAAGATTTGGGTTCGTAATTTTGGTTGTTATTTTGTTAGTAATTCCATCCAGTGCTGGCACACGCACGGTGTATGCATAGTTAGGGTGTGTTTAGTTGATAAAAGTATGCAAATATGCTATGTTTTGGTGCTATGATTTCTCATGATTGTTCAGGTATGTTTTGACATGTTGTTAGTATTTTACTTTTACATTCAGAAGTTGATCTCATTACATTTATTTCCATCTACTTATATAGGTACACAGAAACTTGTAGTGCATTTTAATGCATTTGAAATGTAGTTAACTTTTTCTGTTGTAAATCAGCCTTCAGCAATATATTTTGGTAACATTTTTTGTACATTGTAATTAAGAACCACCCTTGAACATTATATTTTGATAATATGTGTGTACATGAATTCAAGTATTATCAATAAATGTTGCAATACTGCAACAAAACCTACATGCACTGTTCACCTGTGATTACTTTCCATAAAGTATGCAATTTAGTAGTACAATATATACAGTATATAAAAAGCCTAATTAATAGTTGGATAGACGTTGGGCCAACGTCTAGCCAACCGTCTTTTGATGACGTTGGCCCAACCACTTGCCAATGAGCAAAATGACGTCGGCCCAACGTCAACTGCTAACGTTGGCCCAACGTCAACTGCCAACGTCTAGCCAACCGTCTTTTGATGACGTTGGCCCAACCACTTGCCAATGAGCAAAATGACGGCCCAACGTCAACTGCCAACGTTGGCCCAACGTCCACACATACGTTGGCCCAACGTTGGCATGACGTCATGTTATCAGGGAAATTACTTCTGGACAACCTTTAATCTGAATTTTATTTTAACACAATCTAACCAAAATAACTGACTTAGTTGGAACTACAATAGGTGAGATGATTTGTGCTGTTTAACAAGTCTCTTGCACAAAAATTACAGTCATGGGCTAGCTAGCATTAGCCAACAGTTTTCCAGTTAGTCACACTTTTGTGGAACTTTTTTGAAACTTTTTGTTTTTTGAGCTCAGTTTTTAACATCATACCGTGGGATTTTAACCAGTGGAAAAGTGCAGCATGTACAGTTCAAAGAACACAAGTAAGGGACAGCTGAATTTTGTGAAATGAGCTGTTTGTTTTCCCAGAATCCATGGAGACCATTCAAGAGGGCAGATAAGGAGCTAGCTATGGACATTTGAGATGCTACAGGCTTTTTACACCATATGTGGCCACAAACGTGGTAGAAGACCATTCAGAGGAAATATTCCAAAACTTTCGAGTGGAAACACTTTGAGGCAATGAACTGTTCCTTCACCGACCAAAACACCAGAGTGAAGTAAGAGTGAGGCCTTTCCTGTTGTGTTCACCTGGTTCCCCTGGACAGTGCTGTGATGCTGCAGGACACAGGGTAGAGACACTTTTGGCTCTTCCTCTCCACAGACTCCAGCACTGACCCGACCAGTCCTCCAGCACTGAGAACTTTCAGTGAGACACAAAGGCCACTGAGACGGGCAATGGAAATGTTGCTGCAGCAAAACTTGAATTTATTGAAAAGGATCACTAAAGTATCTCTCTCTCTCTTTTTTTCCTCAATGTGAAAAGTGGGCACTGCAAGCAAAATGTCCAAACATTGTGTTAGAACCCAACCAAGCACAACCCTAAACTAACCAAGCCCAGTATAGTGCTGTAAAACAAAGAGGAGATCAAACTTATATTTTCAACTGTTCACCTTCAGACTCTAGGACTCAGCTGCATCAGTCATCAAGTGTACACCAGTGCTCTCCATAGTGTTCTCCACAGTGATTACAGCGTGTACACGACCCTTCTGACTATGGATGTGAGTGTCGGTGTTATTTTTTTATGTAAAGCCCATTCAGAACAAGGACTAGCACAATTCATACACAGTCATTCAAAAGGCACGCCCCCTCGAGCCTCTCCATGGTACTGCGGCCTCTGCCCAGACACAATTCTCCCTTAGAATGTAAAGTCATTTCTGTGAAGTCAAGCTGTGAAGTTCAGCTGAGAAGGACCTGAAGTTTCTCTGCTCAGACTCCTTCAAGTGCCTTTAAAGTTTACCATGCAATCTTCAGCCTATCCCTGAAGTAGCACCATTACACTGACTGGTTGGAACTCTTCCTTTTTACACTGTACGTACAAACTCTCTGCATATGCCCAAATCTTCTCAACATGGCCTCCTTGATTTCAACCCCAAATATGAAAAGTATAAAGTGACATTCAACAGTAACATAAAAGCCAATATTCCAAAGTATATAGAAATATCTCCAAAGCCAATGTGTGGAATGTGTAAACAGAACGTGTGTGAGGAGTTTTGAACAGTATATGATGTGTGTGTTTGGTGCGTGCTGGAGCCGTCAGATTCACATATAACATGCATCTCACACACACACACACACACACACACACACACACACACACACACACACACACACACACACACACACACACACACACACACACACACACACACACACACACACACATTAGAGGACATAGAGGGGTTGGGGGTCTTACCTGTGAGTGGGGGGGCTTCCTGACCCTTCACACTTGTCAGCACACACAGCACAAACACGGCCCTGCAGATCTTAGGTCCATACATCCTAATCACTGTGCAGCATCACTCAGGTGTATCTGGAATACACAGGGGCGTGGGTTAGTATGACATAGGTGCAGAAAACATACCGTAACATAAAAATATATATGATTTTTGGTTTCATTTTACAGAATAAAAAAAAAAAAGAACTGTTAATTGACTAAAACTACAGCACTTCCTTCATGGGCTCTGATGCTCTTCAGAAGTGCGTTCACGTGCTGAACACAGGGTCTTTACACAGGGTCCAGTTCTTTAGAATGTTTTGATCCACACTTCTCCACGCCCTTCTCTCTGTACTTCCAGCCAGCGGGAAGCAACATCCACAGAACATCTGTATCTCAAAAAGTACGAGACAAGTCAAAACTTCAACTAACTTTGATCTGGTTTGAAGAAAAACCTGAAACTTATAATCATTTACAATTTTGAAGTGCAAAGATTGTGTAAGTGTGAGTGAGTGTAAGTAAGGACTAAACAACTCTAACACACTGCTCTGAGCTGTTTAATCCATGTACACCATGGTGTCACCAACTGAACGTACTTCATTTTTAAAGGACTCATATGACGCTATTTTCTGATCTATGTTCTAATGTTGTTTCCTCATCACAAACAGACCTGGAGTTGTGTTTTTTTCATTCCCACATGTTTAACACACAAACCCTGCAGATTTAGGCTGAGCTCTCCCTTAAATAGAAAACAATCTGTTCCACTTTGTGACGTCATGTGGTTATACAGGAAGTACTCCACTGTGTTTTTACATTTCATACACTTTCAACAGAATAATTTAAATGATTTCAACCCTGGAACTGTCAGTCTCTACTGAACTAAATGTAAAAGGTAGCTGCAGGATGCACACATGTAAAATGTCATGTCATGTAATAGTCATCCATCCAACTTTATTTATACAGCACATTTTATAAACAAAACAGTTTCCAAAGTGCTTCACGCTGCAACGTCTGCAAAAGTCAGCAGAATTATGTTCTGGACAAAATGAATAAAAGGAGTACTAAAAGGCATCAAATAAACAGAAAGAAATAAAATTAAAGACACAGAGGACCACACAAAAGCCAAAAAAATAGAAGTTAGGCAGGCTTGTTCTATGGCAAGTCATAAAGGGTTATCAGAGCTCCACACACAGATACAGATCAGTGTTAAACAGATCAGACCAGCAGAAGATCATGTTTTGAATTGATAATCGCTATGGCAACAGTGCTAGTTTCCATCACTCTGAAGCTCATGGACAGTGGTGCGTGTGATCATATGTGTGTTCACCTGTGTCTGCTGCCATCTGGCCTACAAGCTGCTCCTCAAGAGTCATTAAAGCTCTCTTTCTCTCTCTCCCATCTTTCTCCTCCTCCTCTCTGGCCATCTCGCTCTCCCTTTCACCTCTCTCTTTCGCTCTTCTCTGTCCAGTCTCTCTCTCTCCTACCACTCCTCTCTCCTCCTTTCCCTCCCCTCTCTCTCCCTACCTCATGATGTTTGTTTCTCTCTTTGTTTTGTCGCGCCTCTCTCTTTCCCCCTACGGCTCTCCTCTTTTCTCTCGCACTCCTCTCTATCTATCCCAGCCCTCTCCTCTCTCTCTCTTCACTCTGTCCCTCTCTTTTCTCTCTCCTCTTTTCTCCGTTCTTCACACATCTCCAACTGAACTTTTCTGTCTTTTCTCAAAACACCTGCACTTGTTGCAAATATTAGTGTTGAGCAGCACACATAATTATTCAGATCAAATGACAAATTTAACCAAATTATAGAGAAAAGAAAAAATATCTTTATTGTCTCTGAAATCCTCTGGGGACAGTCATTATTCTTCTCTTTTGTACACGGTGGATTTGTCAAACGAATTTACAAAAATACACAGAAAACTTCAACAGCTCGTACTGAGACACTGTAATTATGCTAAAAATGTAATGAGCAGTTCGAGCTAATTCTACAGTAGAACACAACAATACACCTCACATCTGATGTTAGCAGACACATGTGGGGCAACAGTGGCACTGCTGGTACAGTGTTGCCGGTTCAAATCCCGCTCTTGAGATAAATATCATTGGTTGAGCCGTCATTGTGTCTTTTGGGCAAGGCAGTTAGAAGCGCTGTATAAATGTGACGTACACTTTGTTTTGCTGGACATTCACATTTAAACATGAACATCTTTTTTAGTTTTTATTCCATACTTTCATTAAAACAGTAATGCACTGGTGGAAGAAGTCACCTGCCTCGTTCTGATGGCCTCTCTCTGCTCTGCTCCAGTTTTGCATAAATGTGAGCTAACAGAACCAGGGCTGTGTGGACTTAAAGTTCTGAGTGTCTGCCTTACAGAAGTTCTGTGGTTCTGTGCAATAACAGCTCTTGTGTTTTTTTTTTTTTTTGTTTTTTTTTTTTTTTTGTATTTCAACCCATTGCTCACACAATTTAGCTGAATTACAGTGTGATTATTTTATTCTGATGTTCTCGATTTCAGTACTAAGGGATAGATTCTCTCAATACAGATTCCGATACCGATTATAATAATAATAAAACAAAAACACTGTTTTTTTAGACAATAGAATGTGATTTTCCACATTAAATGGTAGTACTTTATTTTTTATTCCCATGAGTGTAATCCTCAGTGGTCCTGTAGGTTCCATAGTGGTCCATGGGTGTATACTAGTCTATGTGCTCTTATACTTGTTCTGATACAGCTCAACATCATTCTAAAGACATTCAGAAAAGGTTCATTTCTGTCCTGTCAATGGGACTTTTTTTTAGTATTGATACCTGCTCAAATGAGTATCTAATTTTATAGTATCTGATTTTCTTTTGACAACCCTAGTCCAATACTCCACCCACAAGCCTACATGAACCACGCTCCCACACCGCCATTTCTCATAAATATTCAAAAACATGATACAAAACTGTACACGGCAACTTGACCAACCTGATGCAATGTGGGAAGGGAGGGAGAGTAACTTAGTAAGACGAGCAAAGGGGACCCACCCAGCTATAAAATGATCACTACAAAACCTCCCCAACCAGACCCACCCATCCCTCCTGTACACGTACACACTGAAATGACAGTAAAAACACAGAGTATTAAACAGGACTAAATAAAGAGGTGTTGTGTTTGTGCTGTGCAGTTGTGAAAGCAGCTGAGAAAGAAATGGGACCACATGACTCAGCGTGGAGGAAGGAGAGGAAAGAGTGAAAGAGTGTGAGGAGTGTGAAGAAGTAGACTGTAAGTTTAAAACTCTGTTAAAAATAAACTGCTGCTGTTAAAGCATGAAAACATCAGTGCTTAAAATGTCTGAATGATTCTAGTGAAGGGTTATAGACTTTAAAAACATGGAGGAGCACTTTCTGGAGAGAAGAGGTTGTCTGGGGTAAACCAGTGGTACAGATTCTGTTGATCTTGAGAATCCATGCAGGATTATTCAAGTGTGAAAATTTAAAGTTTTAACTCTTTTTCAAACTTTTGCACACCTTGGGACAAGTATTTCACATTTTCCATGAATAACAATAAATAAATAAATAAATAAATAAATAAATAAATAAATAAATAAAATATTTGTAAAATATTTGCAAAATATACTTATAAACTACACACGTCTCTGTTTCCAATAAGGTATTAAGACATTGGAGCGCCCTCTGCTGTCAGCAGTGGGAATGAATAATCAGAAAGTAAATGAAGTCCATATCCCTGTGACACTAATGTATGTAATAAAAACTATACAGAAGTGTGGAGTTTTATCTATGACACAACAATCCTTTCAAAATGTGAACAGAACATTAGATTCATGGATTAATGAAACAAGTGTGAATGAAGCAAAATACAACTCCAGCTATGTTTTTATGAACAACAATATAACATCATTAAAAGATCAAAAAGGAACATTTTACACAATAAGTCTCCTGTAATAGCTAAATATCTATACACTATAAAAACTTATAAAAACCCAATATTCCCAGAGTAGAAGAGTTACACAGACTTTGTTCACAGCATCTATTCGTCTTAAAAACAACCTCCTCGTGTAGGTGTGAACTTCTCACATAGATGTTCTGGTGTTTGATTGGTCTAATTCAGGAGAACACCAGATCTAAGTGGAATTGAGATACAAAACCTCTCATCAAATATGACTTCAGAACATATTATTAAAGTGTTCCTTCTTCTCAAACATACCTGGACTTGTGCTGTGTTTATGAAAATTGGTGTGATTATTTCTAACAGAAAGTTAAATAGTCTTATATTCAACATCCTTTAAAATGTGTAACTTTTCAGAAAGAGGGCCCACCTCCAGCTTGTCTCCATGGAGATGATATTGCATGTTTCTCAGTGGGGCATTGAAGGTAAATGGACAAGGCCAAGTCACAGAACAGTGGAGTCAAAATGTTTTTTGAGGTATTTTTGAACAGTAATGGAATGGAACTGTAATGGACTAAATGCAAGATAGATAAACAGTACATTTAATGCCACTGTGGAACATTTCAGGCAAAGAAATAACATCTCCATGGAAACATGCAGATGGCCAACCCTCCAATGGAAAAATGACAACATTACATGCACTTAGCTTACTCTGTTTTTGCTTTCTAATCCATACAAATCATGGATGACCGTCACCGTGCAATGCTTGCAAATATATATATATATGATTTATTTTATTTGAGTCAAACATGGCACTAATGCTCCATGCTGTTATTTGTATAACATTGTGGCCAATCCTTCTTGTCAGTGCCGGGTCTGGTCAGATCTCAGAAGCTCAGCAGGACTGGGCCTGGTCAGTACTTGGATGGAAGACCGTTGAGAATTCCAGGTGCCACAGGGGGACAAAAACTGTCATTGTGTCCTTAGGCAAGACACTTCATTGTCATTGCGTAGTATGAAAGCTGTGTGTGTGTGAATGTTGGTGGTGGTCGGAGGGGCTGAGAACACAGATTGGCAGCCTTGTTTCTGTCAATCTGCCCCAGGGCAGCTGTAGCTACAATAGCAACTAACCACCACTGAGTGTGGAGTGAATGAATAATATATCAAATTATAAAGCAACTTTGAGTATCTGGAAAAGAACAGAAATGAGTCTTTCTAGAATGTCTTTAGAATAATGTTGATCTGTATCAGAACAAGTATAAGAGCACATAGACTAGTATACACCCATGGAGCACTATGGAACCTACAGGACCACTGAGGGAGTACACAGATATAAGGACACATGGGAATAGAAAAGAAAGTACTGCAATTTAATGTGAAAAATCACATTCTATTGTCTAAAGAAAAAGTGTTTTTAATACCATTGTGGTATTAGGGTCTGTAGTTAGTACTGAGTCTATTGCTTAGCATTAAAATCAAGTTTGAAATGTAAGTATCAGGATTAGTATTTACTGACATGTTTAATCACTCTAGTTGCGCTTTTTACTTCATCTTGACTTTACAATATGTCCACGCTTCATTTTTGGCACTGCCTTATACTCTACGAAAAGAGGACACAATGAGCTCCTTCAATTCAGCACAGACAAAAGACACCCAAAGCACCCTCACACCCAAGCACCCACACACCCAAGCACCCACACACCCAAGCACCCACACACCCAAGCATACACACACCCAAGCATACACACACCCAAGCACCCACACACCCAAGCATACACACACCGAAACACCCACACACCCAAGCATACACACACCCAAGCACCCACACACCCAAGCACACACACACCCAAGCACACACACACCCAAGCACCCACACACCCAAGCATACACACACCCAAGCACACACACACCCAAGCACCCACACACCCAAGCACCCACACACCCAAACATATAAAGAAAGAAGTATAAAGAATTGGACTAAGGGAGTGTGACTTCACCCACGGCGTTCAACTCCAGTCAAATGAAGCTCACGAGGCTAGCAGTTATAGCAGCAAATTTGGAATATGGAAATTTTCAAATTTATTTTAAAATAGCTAATTAAAAACACCAGGATCATGTAGAGTGGGTTAATACAAACATTTTAAGACCAAAATGATGAGGCTCACAGCAGTTACAAAGAGAGAGGCATCAATTTTTCAAGTCACTTGGAACCAGAGTTGATGGAGTCGGAAGCAGGTCCATGAACACATCCTATTTGGAATGTGGCGGCTAGTGGGTGAGATATGTCCATTTATATATACAGTCTATGAGAGTGATGTTTCTTGCTCATGGACAGCCTGCACTGGTCTGAGCAGGGATCAAACACCCAAAATGTGAGATGTAGGGCTTTACACATAAGCCATCATTGGTTTTCTAAACATATACTTAATTATATGTTCAAAAAATAAGTAAGTAGTAAACAGTTTCCAACTGGAGTACAAATACTATTTTTAACCCTTGAATGCTTTAAGACAACAGCATAGTGATTATAAGCAGATGACTTTCAGTTGAAGGTGAGGTTTGATCCTGTGACCCAGAAATCTGTGATGTGTTCACACCCACTGTCAGCGTCTGCTCAACATGAGACTGAACTGCCATTGTGTCTGCACCGATGTTAGATCTTCTTTACAAATAATGACAGATCAGATCACTTATTTTCTCAATGACGCTCTGGTGATGAGCGTCTTCCACTGCCACAGCTGCCCCGGGACAGCCTACATTCAGAATGGCCACAGCAAATACCTCACACATAAACATTCATACATAAGCAAGGAAAGGTGATTCAAGTGTCTTGCCCAATAACACAGTATACTAGCAGCAGGGATATGTGTTGACAGTTACTGTTTTTTGTGGGAAAGTATATATCTTCTTTATATATATTTATCTTAAAGGTGCATTATGTAATTTTTCTGGTGGAAGGCACGTCACTTTCTTGTCTTCATTGAGATGTTGCTCACTAAGTTAAGAGTCACATTTGTGGAGAGGCAAGTCCACTTACAGTAACAAAAAGCTTAGGTATTTTCATTTGCAATGGAATAAATACAAGACAGACGTGTTGATGCTATACTCAGAAAAGTTACATAGTGGACCTTTAAAGTAACTGTATGTAAGAGTTTGATTTTAAATTTCATAAACAGATACGAGGTAAGCATGTTCAAATGAAATACAGCTTTTACTGATAAGAACTGTAATACTGATTTATTCTTAATGAAAAAAACACTGCACCTGATGGACAAGTTATTTATGTCATAATTTGGTATTTTGTTTCTCAAGATGATTATCCAATCAGAAAGCAGAATGAGCCTCGTGACTCTCTTATTTGGGTTGCCAGTTTCAGCGCTGAAATCCAGTTGGTTTAAAGCTAAAGGCACTCCACTCATATAGTTAGCATTATCTTGTGTTTTAGAATTGAAGCGTTGCCTGTGGGTGTGTTCGCGACTGTGTTCACTGGAGCAGGAAATGTTCTATCTCCTCTGGATTTGTCATAAACAAGTGCAGTGACAGGAGCAGACAGAGCAGAGCTGAGAGAGCTGTGTTAGTGGAGCAGCCAGTCGTCACAGTGAGAGGATGAAACATGGCCGCCGCACATTACACTTGTATTCTGTGAGAGACTTCAGTATTTAGGCCTAAGGGGCAGCTTAAAGGTGCTGTACCTCATTTTTACGCTCTTTAAAAAATGTGAAAAACAAAACTAGTTTAATTTCAACATCGTAAATATTCACTGCAATGACTTAATAAGCACTTTTCACAACTCTCTGAGCGTTTAAACTAACAACAACTAGCATGCTTACAGCGCACGTCCTTCTTCTTGGAATGGGGCCTTTTTGTGTGGAGTTTGAATGTTCTTCCTGTGTCTGCACTCTGGATACTATGGTTCCCCTCTAAGACCACAGACCAGAGTTTTATCCCAGGAGGACACCCCTCTGTCCCTCTTTCTACTGCCTTCTCTCAGTCTCTTTCTTTTGTCGTTCTCTCTGTCTCTCTCTCTCTCTTTCTCTGTTGGTGATTTTATTCCCAGAAGTGCACACAATAGTGAAAAAATGAAGAATAGATATATTTACAGTCTGTAGTGGCCCTTGAACAGCTCTGGAGCTGGTGCCTGCGGTGCACACAGCTCTCCCCCTTAACACACACTGCCTCTGTGAAGATGGGAGGCCCCTTTTCTAGTACGAGGCTCCTCCCCCAAATCAATTAACAAAATAAAAAACGGCTTTTTCTCTACAAATAGTCTGTTTACTCCTGCACCTGTCTGCTCCTCCCTGCTCCTGTCTACTCCTGTCTACACCTGCTCCTGTCTGCTGTTGTCTGCTCCTTCCTGCTCCTGTCTACTCATGCACCTGTCTGCTTCTGTCTGCTCCTGCACCTGTCTGATCCTGTATAGTCCTGCACCTGTCTGCTGTTGTCTGTTCCTGTCTGCTCCTGCACCTGTCTGCTGTTGTCTGTTCTTGTCTACTCCTGCACCTGTCTACTCCTGTCTGCTTCTGTCTGCTCCTGCACCTGTCTGATCCTGTCTGCTCCTGCACCTGTCTGCTTCAGTCTGCTCCTGCCTGCATTTGTCTACTCCTGCACCTGTCTGCTGTTCTCTGCTCCTCCCTACTCCTGTCTACTCCTACACCTGTCTGCTGTTGTCTGTTCTTGTCTACACTTGCACCTGTCTGCTCCTCCCTGCTCCTGTCTACTCCTACACCTGTCTGCTGTTGTCTGCTCCTCCCTGCTCCTGTCTACTCCTACACCTGTCTGCTGTTGTCTGCTCCTCCCTGCTCCTGTCTACTCCTACACCTGTCTGCTGTTGTCTACTCCTCCCTGCTCCTGTCTACTCCTGCACCTGTCTGCTCCTCCCTGCTCCTGCACCTGTCTAGTCCTCCCTGCTCCTGTCTGCTCCTCCCTGTTCCTGTCTACTACTGCCTGTCTACTCCTGCACCTTTCTGCTGTTGTCTGCTCCTCGTTGCTCCTGTCTGCTCCTGTGTGCTCCTGTCTGTTTCTGTCTACTCCTGCACCTGTCTGCTGTTGTCTGCTTCTCCCTGTTCCTGTCTACTCCTGTCTGTTCCTGTCTACTCCTGCTCCTCCCTGCTCCTCCCCGCTCCTGTCTGCTCCTGTCTGCTCCTGTAGTGGTGATCAGAGCACGTGGTGCACTCTTTTGTCACTTTATGATTCAAGACCCAAACACTGTAAAGCTGCACGTTGTTCTGTCTGTTTAAAGAATTTCATACAAGAGCTATTTTCGTTACACAATTTTTAAACCAATTTTTAAATTTCAGTCCATTATTGGATTTGAACCACACATTTGTCCTGTCAACACTGGATCCTGCATTGAGACAAATGAGTCGTCTCTATTTGGTCTTGACATCTGTTTTCATTACACACTGACATTCACAATTGGATGAATAAACCACTTTGGTCTGATGAGATTTTTAAGTGACTGAATTCTATGTAAATTAAGACACATGTTTTCCTTTTCTTTTCTTTCTTTTTTAAATTTATTTATTGTTTTCTTTTTTTCATTTGGTTTCTGTCATGTTTTCTAGGAAAGATTAGTGGGAACTTTTTTATGTTGCTCTGTTTTCTAAATTTTTGTACGTTATATTTTATTTTGCCTTTATACCCCCTCAGATTTTTTCAGGAATTCAAATTTAAACCTGTAATATAAAGTAATTTAAAATAATAAAATTCAAATGAGTAATATAAAACTGCCGAATGAATGTGATAACAATAAATAATATTCCGATTTTAAATAATGAAATTTAAACCAATAATATTAAATGCGATAAATGAATAGGATTATAAAAAAGAAGGAAAGACAAAAGAATTATGCCTGATCAAAAGAATAAAAATGGGTCAAGAAATTATTGGTAAAATAAAAGATTCTGAGAAAGAAAACTATATATATGGATATGTGGCAACACCATGAAAACATGTACAGATAAAGTTATTTTGTAATCATTATATACACCTCAAGAAAATAAAAAATGAATACAAATGCATGGGCGGGTATTTATCACATTGTGTTGACTCAAATCAACACACTCACATCTTGGTTTTTGTTACGAGGATAAAAATCAGGTCCCCATCATGTATTTCCTTTATTATTAGATCAGCAGCACAGTTTAAAGTTTAGAGATGAGTTCAAACAGGTTAAAGGCTCTGTACCTGACTGTTTTTTTTTGTTTTGTTTTTGTTTTTTTTAACAAAATGTGTCTCACCCAGTACCGATATATGGTATAAGCAGCTCTTGAGGTCAAAATAAGTCTTTTTATGTCCAATAATCAGGAAGTCCACTGTTGTTTACCGTCAAGGCAAAACTCTGGGAGTTGTGAGAAGTGCTTTTAAACTAATCATGAAGGAAAACGAGGATGCTCAGACTGCATAAAGTAAGTGAGGAAGAACTTTGGACCGTGGGCCAAATGCGGCCCTCAGACAAATTTTTCTTGGCCCTCAGGCTTCCAGGTGAATTGGTCCAAATTACCTTGAGCAGTACTTTTGACTGCAGGTTTTTTGAAAACGTGTGTGTGTGTGTGTGTGTGTGTGTGTGTGTGTGTGTGTGCGTGCGTGCGTCTGTGTGTGTGTGTGTGTGTGTCTGTGTGAGTGTGTGTGTGTGTGTGTGTGTGTGTGTGAGTGTGTGTGTGTGTATGATGGTGGGAGTGCATGGACACTGGCCCCTCTGCAGTGATCCGTCTTCTTGTCTCGATGTGATTTGTGTTGAATTAAAAGCTGATTATTTGCTGGAGGGGCCCCGCCTCGGCCCCGGGCCCCTGGGACCAGCTGATGGATGAGTTCATAGCTGCTACACTGCAAAAAAAAAAAAAAAAAAAATCTGACATGCAATGAAATGGCATCAGTACTAAATATGAATTTGAGTGGAGTCAATTAGTGTTGGCTTTATAAATTTAAACGGCCCATATGACACTATTCTGATCTTTTCTAATGTCGTTTCCTCATCACAAACAGACCTGGAGTTGTGTATTGTTTCATTCACACGTTTAACACACAAACCCTGCAGATTTAGGCTCTTTTCTTAAACACAAAACACTCTGTTCCACCTTGTGATGTGGTAATTCAGGAAGTGCTCCACTCTGTTTTTAAACTCCACACACCTTCACTAGAATCATTTGGATCATTTCAGCCCTGGAATTACCAATCTGTACTGAATTAAAAGTAAAGAGTAGCTGTTAACTTGAAAACTACCACTACACGACATCACAAAGTGGAACAGAGAATTTTGAGCTTTAGAGATGTAGAAAGACTAATAATAAATGATTACTCAAACATGTGTGAATGAAACAAAACACAACTCCAGCTCTAGTAACAACATTCTAACATGTCTTAAAGCTCACAAGAGTCTATTTTGCGTAATATAGGACCTTTGAGAACAACTTGTTTTTTTTTTGTTTTTTTTTTTAAATGTATATTTAATTTTAACTTTGCCATTTCTTATTTTGCTCGTATAAACAAATAAAGAATATATGCAAAATACAAAAAATAAATAAATAAATAAATAAAAATAAAAATAAAAATAAATAAATACAAAAATAAATCCTCTAATTGCATTTGAATCCCACTGATAAATCATTTGTAAATGAGAAGCAGTTTAAAGCAACACTATGTAACATTTTGAAAGTGGACAGTTTCCTGATTCCATGTAAATAGAAGAGCAAAACCATATCTCGGAACTTTCTTCAGCAACAAGTTAGCAAGTAACAAGTTAACAAACAAGTTTAATGTCATGCATTGGATTATTATAGCCAAAGAAACAACATTTCCATGGAAACAAGCAGGTGGATTTTTGGTTTGTGGAGATGCAAGTCAGCGGCCTTGCACCTAAGAAGTTAAATCATCCCACAAACCACAACACACAACAAAAACAATTTTATTTGAGTGTGTTTTAGTTTTAGTCTGACACAGTGAGGCTTTAAACAGGCCCCTGTGGTGAATGGAAAGTATTCAGGTTTACTCAGATTAAGATTCATATGTATCTGTTCTCTTCCACACCTCTGTTTATGATTTCATGTAGTCTGATTTTGCAGTGCCGCCAGAGCAGCTCTGACGTGTCTCTATTGATTTGCTTAAACTCAGCTCTTGGTTTCATGAGGCAGATGGATGGCTCTTTGATTTTTTGCAGTGTGTTACATTACGTACTTGGAGGAGTGGTTAGCGTATACTGAGATTAGCGCTAAAGCAGGTCAGATCAATGTGGTTTATGGTTCAACACAAGTGTTATGGAGCAGCATTGTAATTGGAAAAGACAACATTAAAGAAACAGACATCTTACACTGTGGGCTCCAGTCTGTTCCAATGAGGTTTGACTAATAGAGATAGATGTTGGTTTATTTATTATTTTATTGAACTGTTTTCTTATATTTATGCTTTTTATATTTCCCTTACTTTTGACAAAACATAGCATAAAATATAAAACAACATTAAAAATAGCATTTTTCAATAATTAGCATCTTCTACCTGTGATGCAACAATTCTGAGAAAATTCAAAGAGCGTATTTTTCAGGTTCAACATTTCTACAGTTGTGTTTTAACAAACTTTTTTTTTTTTTTCAAATGTAAAATAACATGAAACTTAAATAAGCAAAGGTTTAAACAAAAGGGTTTCTATCTGTGATACAACAATCCTGAGAAAATTATTTATTTTATTTTTTTATTTATATTTCTATAATATTTTTATACTAAGATAAATATGGACGCAATGATACGATACTGGTATCGGATATTGCCGCCGATAATGAAAATTTTGATGGCTTAGAAATCAGTTCAGTCGAGATCAGTCCAGTCAGTATCAGTTCTGCCAATATCAGTCCAGTCGATATAACTTCAGTTGATATCAGTTCAGTCGATATCAGTCCAGTTGATATAATTCCAGTTGATATCAGTCCAGTCGATATCAGTCCAGTCGATATCAGTCCAGTCGATATAATTTCAGTCGATATCAGTCCAGTCGATATAATTTCAGTTGATATCAGTACAGTCGATATCAGTCTAGTTGATATAATTTCAGTCAATATCAGTCCAGTCAATATCAGTCCAGTCGATGTAATTTCAGTCGATATCAGTTCAGTCGATATAATTTCAGTCGATATCAGTTCAGTCGATATCAGTTCAGTCGATATCAGTCCAGTCGATATCAGTTCAGTCGATATAATTTCAGTCGATATCAGTTCAGTCAATATCAGTTCAGTCGATATCAGTCCAGTCGATATCAGTCCAGTCGATATCAGTTCAGTCGATATAATTTCAGTCGATATCAGTTCAGTCGATATAATTTCAGTCGATATCAGTTCAGTCGATATAATTTCAGTCGATATCAGTTCAGTCGATATCAGTCCAGTCGATATCAGTTCAGTCGATATAATTTCAGTCGATATCAGTTCAGTCGATATAATTTCAGTCGAAATCAGTTCAGTCGATATAATTTCAGTTGCTATCAGTCCAGTCGATATCAGTCCAGTCGATATCAGTTCAGTCGATACCAGTCCAGTCGATATAATTTCAGTTGATATCAGTCCAGTCGATATCAGTTCAGTCGATACCAGTCCAGTCGATATAATTTCAGTTGATATCACTCCAGTCGATATCAGTCCAGTCTATAGATGACCTTACCTCATACCCCGTTTAACTTCCAAATATAAACAGACTTTTTTCTCTTTTTTTTTTTGAAACAATCACATTTCAGTCACTTTCTCACATTTTCCCCTTCACCTCTCCACGTACGCACTTTGTTTAACGTCCAAATATAGAAGCACCAATCACACACAATAATAGGCAATTGTTGAGAAGGCCTGGACACTTGGCTGAGTCCTGCATGCATGAAGGGCACTGGGGCCGCGGCTCCCTGGTGTACTGCCTCACATACGCACACAAACACACAAACACACACACACACACACTCACACACATATATATTGGCTGTGCTCTGTGCGTTTCTCTGCGTTTCGTATTACTATCTCATTGTGTGGTGTCAGGGCTGGTTTCCCCATCTCCACATCACTTGGACGGCCCCCTGCGCTGGTCGCCTGCTCTGATTGGCTGTCGGTTCCACGGCGAGAACAAAAGCTGCGATTATAAAGGCAGTGATTATGTGGTCTGATAGAAAACAATGCAGCCAGGACAATGCGGAAGGGGATCTGATGGAGAGGAAGGCTCTGAGTGCACAAACCAAACACTGTGTCGAAACAAACAGCAGCTCACCAGTGGAGAGCTTCACCGCCAAAATGTAGTGGATTTTGTGTTTGTTTTTTTCTGTGACTGAAGTGGGTAATGGAGGTGAAGTGTCTTGCCCAAAAACACAATGACAGTATGTGAGATAAGCAAGATACTTAAAATAATGATCATGATTTAAATTAAAGAGGGGGGTATGCAAAATCTTCAAAACTGTTCTAAAGCTTTAAAACAGTGGTTGTTCGATGGTCAAATATGTCACCATATTTGACAAAATGACATTTTCATATTGAGGGGTTTTTGGTTTCACTTTTGACTTTTTATTTCAAATGAAGTGTCTGAAATGAATTGTATGTATAGTGGATGTTATGTACTTCTGTGTAATTGTTGCTCTACTTTTCTGTCCTGTAGATGATTTGACATCAACTTGCCGAGGGACTGAAGATGGAAATGGGTATATTCTTTACATATTTACATTTTAAAGGTTCACTGATATATGCTTTTCAAATAAAATAAGAAAAATAAATAAATAAGAAAATCTATTTTGTTGAGTGTTCTACCGTGTTATAATGTTCCCTCATCAAAAACATATCAGAAGAGGTTTTAGATGTCATCCACACATGTTTGAGTACTCCAAGGTAGTGCTCTCTCCTGGGCCCTATTCAAACCCTCCTTATGGTTAACTGTAAAGCCTACGGCAATTCTCCATAAATACACAAAAACATGACACAAAACGGTACACAACACCTAACCAAACCTACAGCACCTTAAACCTTGTCCCTCCAGTGGATCAGTTGGAGTATTGTGAGAGCAGAGTGTTAGTTATTTTAGTTATTTAGAGTTTTTGTTTATTTATTTTAATTAGGACAGTCCATATTAATCAACATTTCAACAAACAGCATCAGTGTAAATATGCTGGAATTAGCACAATAGCTACTTTACATCCTTTGGCCTAAGGCAGGTCAGAAACAGAGAACATTTAGAGAAACACACAGATGAGACAAAAACGCACACAGACATGCCAGAAAGTTAACCACAATTGACCATTCTCTGAGTTTAAGAGGCCCCAAGGAGAAGATAATCTACCTGTGTGAACATGTTTGATTATTTTTCAACCAGTGTTTCAGAGTGTTCTTGAAGGTTGAGAAGGACCAGCAGTTCCTGACATGGGCAGGTCATGTGTTCCATCAGTGTGATCCTCTGAAAGACGTCACCATTTGGCCAGATCTGGTCCTGTGTCTCTGTATGTTACCGTGTCCTCTGGTCAATGCTCTCGTTTTAACTCGGTTAGTAGTTTTTTTACTTATAAAATCCATTACAGCTCTAATGAATGACTGTGGGACTGTGTAGTGCTGTTTAATCCTCTGTCATTAATAACCCCGCTCATATATCACACTCACTCTCACCATATTATCTGACATGAGATAATGTATGCACAGACTTGAACTCCGCCCCCTTCATCAGCCCCGCCCATCACTCACTGTCTGACCCGCAGCCTCTCCAAAACATCCATTTCAATTTGATCTGTTACATTTGTGAGGAAATAGTATTAGAATGTCAATACATCATTTGTCATAATTAGTTTTAATAAGGGATTAATTGTGGCCGAGCGAACTGATGAGAAGTGCGCCGCTTTTTGAGTCACGTATGATTTTTATATATTTATTTGTGATCATTGTTTTGCATAACATAAAACATAAAACACTACTGTGGAACATTTCAAGCAAAGCAATAGGGTCTCCATGGAGGCAAAAAGGTGGGAGCCTTCACAAGCAAAGTTTCTTTGTGAGCACTGCAAAGTAACGTACATGAAAACAAAAAATAAAAATGCGTTGGTCTTACAGTATATAGAGCTTTTTCCAGACGCTCAAAGTTTACAGGTTCATGCATTACGGGAGCACACGCCACACACTAGGCAATGTGGCAAAAGTGTCTTGCCAAGTACATACGTTTTTGCCCCTGCTGCCCCTCTGTGGCACCTGGTATTCCTAGGGGTCTTCCATCCGAGTCCTAACCAGGCCCTGTTTAGCTTCTGAGATCTGACGTAGACAGGGAGGTTTGGCCAGAGTATTACATTTAAAATTATGTCCTACTTGTATTAGTAGTAGAAGTATAGAACTATAAAAGTAGCTCTATTGTATTACTAGGTGTTTATGATGATTCATTATTTTTGTATATACCTTCAAATTACATGCCACCTGTGCAACAAGTCCAGTCGTGAAATTTCCTCTCTTCCACAGTCAACTGTCAGTGGGATTATAACAAAGTGGAAGCGATTGGGAATGACAGCAGCCCAGCCATGAAGTGATAGGCCACATAAACTGACTTCAGATTAGCTCAAGAACAGTACGTAGAGAGCTTCATGGAATGAAGAATAAAATACATGACTCACATAAATTCATATGCAAGTCAACCTTGCAGTCAACCTTGCAGTCAACCTCAAAATTCTACACACAATACCCCATTATGAGAATGTGAAAAAAGTTTTTTTTTGACAGTTTTTTAATGTATTAAAAATAGAAAACTAATAAATCACATTTACATAAGTATTCACAGCCTTTGCTTAATACTTTGTTGATCCACCTTTGGCAGCAATTACAGCCTCAAGTCTTTGAATATGATGCCACAAGCTTAGCACACCGATCTTTAGGCAGTTTTTCCCCTTTCTTCTTTGCAGTAATTCTCAAGCTCCAGCAGGTTGGATGGGAGACGTCTGTGCACAGCCATTTTCAGGTCTCTCCAGAGATGTTCAATCGGATTCAAGTCTGGACTCTGGCTGGGCCACTCCAAGACATTCACAGAGTGGTTCTGAAGCCAATCCTTTGAGATCTTGGCTGTGTGCTTCGGGTCGTTGTCCTGCTGAAAAATTAACCTTTGCCCCAGTCTGAGGTCAACAACGCTCTGGAGCAGGTTTTCATCCAGGATATCTCTGTATATTGCTGCATTCATTTTTCCTTCTATCCTGACTAGCCTGCCAGTTCCTGCTGCTGAAAAACATGCCCATAGCATGATGCTGCCACCACCATGCTTCACTGTAGGGATGGTATTGGCCTGGTGATGAGCGGTGCCTGGTTTCCTCCAAACATGACGCCTGGCATTCACACCAAAGAGTTCAATCTTTGTCTCATCAGACCAGAGAATTTTGTTTCTCATGGTCTGAGAGTCATTCAGGTGCCTTTTGGCAAATTCCAGACAGGCTGCCATGTTCCTTTTACTAAGGAGTGGCTTTCGTCTGGCCACTCTACCATACAGGCCTGATTGGTGGATTGCTGCAGAGATGGTTGTCCTTCTGGAAGGCTCTCCTCTCTCCACAGAGGAACGCTGGAGCTCTGACAGAGTGACGATTGGGTTCTTGGTCACCTCCCTGACTAAAGCCCTTCTCCCCCGATCGCTCAGTTTAGACGGCCAGCCAGCTCTAGGAAGAGTCCTGGTGGTTCCAAACGTCTTCCATTTACGAATAATGGAGGCCACTGTGCTCATTGGGACCTTCAAAGCAGCAGAAATTTTTCTGTATCTTTCCCCAGATTTGTACCTCAAGACAATCCTGTCTCGCAGGTCTACAGACAATTCCTTTGACTTCATGCTTGGTGTTTGTGCTCTGACATGCACGGTCAACTGTGGGACCTTATATAGACGGGTGTGTGCCTTTCCAAATCATGTCCAATCAACTGAATTTACCGCAGGTCGACTCCAATGAAGCTGTAGAAACATCTCAAGGAGGATCAGTGGAAAAAGGATGCACCTGAGCTCAATTTTGAGCTTCATGGCAAAGGCTGTGAATACTTATGTAAATGTGATTTCTTAGTTTTCTATTTTTAATAAATTCAAAAACTGTAAAAAAAAAAAAAAATATATATATATATATATATATATATATATATATATATATATATATATATATATATATATATATATATAATCTCATGTATTTATTTCTGCTAATGAGTATAATATATTAACACTATCATATTAATGAATGAATAGTTTATATGTGAATTTTTTTTATTCATTTGGTTTAATGATTCACAGCATTTTTATTGAGTGGCTTTCTCAGGCTTTTTTATGTTTTATAATATAGCCTTTATTGATGATGATTTGATGGTTTATTTTCCTCCTGAGTCCTCTCCCTGCGTGCACACACCTGTGTCGGTGCTGCTCTGCTCCTCTAGCAGAGGAGCAGAGCAGACTTGCTCTGCTCCTCCCACACTGCCCTGCTACAGTCTGTGCTCTTAACAGACACACTGTGCTCTCCCATCCTCTTTCTGAACACTATAACTATGTTATAGAAATGTCTCAACAGACCATTTATGACTAAAACTTATGAGAGGGAGTTTAAGAAAATGATCGCGTATATCGCGAGTCACGTCGCTGGTGCGTACATGAGCGCATTTGATTAAAGCTGATATAAAGCCAAAAGTGATTCTAAAGTATTTAAAAGTTAATATCTTTGTCATTCCTGGGTCCATCAACATAAAATAAAAAGTGACTGAAAGATAAAACCCTCCTCTGTTAGAATATTTCAGTTGTAAGTCCCTATGGAGCTGTTTTCTGTCGCATCTGAGGAGGACGCTGCCATAACCGTTTTCCTTTTGGACCACAAGTACAAGTACAAGAATACAAAAACATGAAACAAAACTGTTAAGAACACCTTCACAAACCGGATGTTATGTGCAGTAGTTTCATTAGCGGAAGACACACTGATTGTGTTGTGATTGTGCTCTGAAGAGGGAGGGACTTTAGGTTTTAGTTACTTTTACTTGAGTAATATTATTTTGAAGTAACGTTACTCGTACTTGCCTACAGTTCTTGTCTGCTTTGTCCTCAGGTGTAGTGGCTGGTGCAGACTCAGCAGCAGCTTTAAAGCCCACTGTAGTGAGCCTCATAAATCACCTGTGTAACCGCTACTGGACTCTCTTTGTGTTTATGGATATATACATTGTGTGTGAGATATACACTGTGTCCCTCGGTATGTGTGTGTGTGTCTGTGTGTGTGTGATAAACACTGTGTCCCTCTGTGTGTGGACCACCATCTGCTGTTTATGAGGAGACCAACGCCCCCATGGGACACTCAAATATATGTGTGTGTGTTTTATGGAGACAGTGGAGTAACAACTCTTATTATGTCAGAGCAGAGACTGTGTTATGGATACAAATGATTTTTCTTTTATAAATTCATCTGAATGGGGAAATGCAATTAAAGCGGGGGGTACTTCTATGGGGTATGAACTGCTAACACAGAACATATTCAGATCACCATGTTTTATTGTTTGGAAAATGCATGTTTTCATGTTTTCAAATATTGTACAGAAAACACATTTCAGCACTAAAACTTAAAGCTAACAGTTAAAGTCGTTGTAATTCAGAGCTTTAATATATATTATGTCTATATGTAATAATGTTGATTTGCAACACCTACTCCGTGAAATACTGCACAGGCTGTTTAATCCATTTGAAAATGGAATTTACACAGGACCTTTAAAGTTACTCATAGTACTTTACAGTGCATTATTTATGGCTACTGCTGTAGCCACAGCTGCCCTGGGGCAGACTGATGGAAGCAGGGTCTGTAAACTGCCTCTCCCACCACCACCAACACACACCGCATAAGCAAGGTGGATGAAGTGTCTTGTCAAAAGACACAATGATAATATGCCCCAGTCAGAGCAGAGATTGAACTGCCAACTCCACGTGTGCATGTTCAGGAGTCTAGAGTTTCCTACAACACAAGGTTCACTTCCTGGTTCCTGTTGCTGATGTAGAGAGGTGAAGCCAAATATTTACAAGATTAGAAGGACAAACTCTTCTGAAAGAAACAGTCAAACACAACTGTCCTTGTGATTCAACAGGACATGTCCATTTTCATGCAACACAAAACATGTGAAATTGTTGTTATAATGTCATCTAATAATAGTGACATTTTAAAAAAGTCCTGCTTCTTTGTTGGTTTACAGCATGACATTAGTATTCAATTACAGTGAATCAGTACCTTTAAAAGCATGAGTTCTGTGAACAGAGGTGAGCCTCTCCACCTATAATTTATTCTTCATGGAGATAATAAAAGCAACAGCATCAATGAACACAAGCAGACCCTTCAAAAGTGACCAAAACAATAACCTTAAAGCAGATTTATAGTGCCTGTGTCTGTTATACTTATAAACTCTGTGTCACGGTGTTAATTTTTATTGAATTATATTATTCTTGACCCAGCTTTATTTTGTCATTTCTCTAGCTGTGTGTGTTTCAGTTTTATCTCCAGTTGTACTGATTGTTTGCCCCGCCCTAATGTGTCTCACCTGTGTCTCATTCATCTGTGTGCATATTTACCCTGTGTTCTCCTCTGCCCTTTGTTGGTTCATTATCAGTGTCATGTCTGTTTGGATTTTTGAGTTTGGTCATTATTTGTTATATTAAAGAACTTTGCAAATGCAGTCCTGCATTTTGGGTCCTCCCTCTGCCCTAAACGTGACACTCTGACCCCTGTGGATCATTGTGTTATCATTTGTACACTTTAAATCACAACATTCATCTAAAATCACTTTATAAAAGAAACAAGTCCACTGACTTCCATATTAGAAGACTGCGGTGCCAGAGGTTGATCACTAAAATGTTGTCTTGAAAATAAACAATCAAGATTGTTCAAACATGCACAGATCATGCCAAACACTACACATGAGAAGACTATAACATGGTGAAAGTCCATTTTGCAGAACAGGTCTGATTGGACCATTTTTCAAACTTCTAACCTGAACTCCAACTCATTTCCATTATTATGAACCTGACATTACTTCAAATGTTCAGTCACAGCAGAACATCCCTCCACATTGTACCACCAACACAGTGGAGTTGAAATCATGCACAGACACAAAAGTTACAAATACAGTGTCAGTGGTTTGAACAAGTGAGTGTAGAGTAACATTTCTCCTGTCATCAGTCAAATACTGCAAATTATAAACACAAAACTGCTCCCAACTTAGATACTAAACAAAACGTATAAAGGCTAATAAAAGACTGAGAGTGAGCATTTTCTCTGCCAAAAGCTCCTCTTGATGTTTAAAAAAAATATCACTATAACCCACTCGGCTAAAGGCAAGGTCCCACAATACTATCACCATGGTGACCAAGCAGCGAGTTCCACCCAACCTGCCAGCTCCACCTGGAGAGTCCATGTGCTGTAAACAGTGACAGCACAAACGGTGAAGTTAATGTGGTGTTTCTGAAGTGCTTTTGAAGAGGACAAGAGAAGAAGAGAGGAGGGATGGGAGGAGGGAGAGACAGAGAGAGAGAGGGGAGTAAAGGGAGGAAGAGGGGGAGAGAGAACTGTTGGTGTGATGTTTGCTCTTCTTCAGAATCAGGTCTGAGAGAAGGCTGTAGATGGACATTTTTAGTCCTCATTGACCAGGTCCAAGTCCAGCTGCTGAGATGTGAAGCAGATTTGTCATATTATTTTACAGGCTGTGCTCACTCACAGGAACCTACTGTGATGTAAACTAAATGAACTTAAAACCACCTTTTAAACCATGCTCATGAAAGCAGATCTGCAGAGGTGGAAAAGGTGGAAGACAAAGTCCCACTGTCTGAAAGTGGAGCCCTGCTCTAGTAGATGTCCAAATTTCAGTCCAGTCTCATGTCCCCTGTGACTCAGAAGATGAGTCACATGTGACATAGTGCACCCATTAAAGGTGCAGATAGTAACTGTGTACAGCAGGCTCACTCTGGTACGACAAGGCGTGGCCACTGGTGAGGCGGAGGCTGGACAGTGCATCATGGTGCAGCATTGTGGTTTGGGTGGAGCCAAAGGCTATTATTATTATTCATTCACTCCACACACTGTGGTGATAAGTTACTATTGTAGTCACTGCTGCCCTGGGGCAGACTGATGGAAGTGAGGCTGCCAATCTGCACCATCAGCCCCTCTGACTACCACCAACACACACACTACTTTATAATAGGCATGGGTGAGGTGTCTTGCCTAAGGATACAACGCCTGCACTGTGATACCTGATAATCCACATATCAGTCCAGCGCGGGCCAAATTAGCAGAAGAGCTCAAACTCCAAACATGTGAATCCAGTTCAGTGTGCACCCTGACCTGTCTCTGAGTTACGTGTTCCACCACTAAAATATGAACACTTACAAACGGTGCATGATTGTATTTTTTTTTACTACTGAATATAATACACACAAACATAGATTCAATCGAGAGCTAAAATCTTCACCAGCTAAAGGAGGATCTAGTGTCTTCCATTTCCACATCTTCATCTTCATCTTCTCCTCCCTCACACAATTCACAACACTTAGACAAGAGCTCATCAGAAGAACCACTCCACACTCTGCTCTGCTCCTCTCTCACCCAGGACCAGGGCACCGGGCGGGTACAACAGCACCACCACCCTCCCATCTCCTCCCCTCTTTCCTCCCCTCTCTCCTCCACCCTCTCCTCTGCTCCTCTCCTCTCTGACCCAGGACCAAGGCAGCGGATGGGGCTATTACCAGGGGTGAGAGAGCTTAAATGTCAGTGCATGAACTGTTCATTACCTTGGCTTGTAATACCATGAGTACAAAAGAAAAATATGTGCATATTTTTAATAGCAAAAAGTGATATAAAGGAAATATGCAAATAAAAATAATACTTTGCAGTGACATTAAGTGGGGTATATACTGCATATATGTCTATGAGGGAATGTTCAGCAGTCACATGGTTAATGGTACATTGTGTTTTTCCACCTTCAAGACACACAAAGCACTCACCCATTCACAGACTAGAGTACACAGACACTGAGGGGTTTGGTGGGTTAAGTGTCTTGCCCAAGGACACAACAACAGTATTCGTCTGTGGCATGGAAAGCTGGAATCGCACCGCCAACCTGTGAGCCTGTGCCCTCTACCAATGATATTTATGTTGAGAGTGGGATTCACACCACCAACCTTTGAATCAGTGGAGATCCTCTACCAGAGCTCCTGATGCCCTCTCACTTACACCGTGCACACTTGAGCACACAGCTGAGATGTGTCTCTCCCAGTACAGATAAACCGTATAAACCGCTCTTGAGGTCAGACTAAGGCTGCTGTCTGTATGGAATTAAAAACATTTTTAGTCTGACCATCAGGAAGTGGCCTGATCTCGTCAGATCTCTGAAGCTAAGCAGGGTGGGGTGCCAGGTGCCACAGTGGGGTATCAGTGGCAAAAAATGCCGTTAGGCAAGACACTTCACCCATATTGCCCAGTATGAATGTGGTGTGCGTGTGTGTGTGCGTGTGCGTGTGTGCGTGTGTGCGTGTGTGTGTGTGTGTATGTGTGTGTGTGTGTGTGTGTGTGTGTGCGTGTGTGTGTGTAGATTGGCAGCCTCACTTCCATAAGTCTGTCCTAGGGCAGCTGTGGCTACAATAGTATGTTACCACTACAGAGTGTGTAGTGAATGAATAATACTCTGTAAAGTGTCTTTGATTCTCCAAAAAAGTGCTCTATAAATCTGATCCATTATTTTCATTATTAAGTGCATGCTACTTGTTGTTAGCTTTACCGTCACGGCAAAGCTATGCCTCACTGTGTTGTGAAACGCACTTATAAACTTCAGTGAACACCTTGAAAAACATATTCCACAGATCTGATCTGGGACTTTGCCTGGTGGAGTCACAATCTTGTCTCCATGGCAAGAATTTGTTATAATTAGTTTAATGCCATACTCTGACAATTTACATACTTAAACTTTAAAAAAGAATGCAGTAGTCCTACATCATTCACCACCAGTCACCTCTTCAAACATTTACACCTCCTCACATACACCAGCTCACACCCTCCAGCAGAGGGAGTCCTGACTAGTGCTGTCACGATACTAACATTTCAAACTCCATCTCTAGACAAAGTAAAAACCCTCATTATGAAGACAATGGAATCTATGTACTCCCTCAGTGGTCCTGTAGGTTCCATAGTGCTCCATGGGCGTATACTAGTCTATGTGCTCTTAAACTGTTAAGGAAAAGTTAATTTCTGTCCTGAAAATGGGACTTTTTTAGTATCGATGCTTGTTCAAATAAGTATCTAGTCTCAATATTAGTTTTAATATTGATTAGAATCAGATTTTTGACACTTCTGACAACACTTACTCAAATGAAGAGGACAACAAAGTACCTTCCCCTTAAATGCAGAAATCACCTATGTTTATCATTCAGTCCACTCCTTTTTTGGGTGTGTGGTTGACATATAGTTGTTTGGGGACAGTCTCTCCAAAATGGCCCCGCTGTTGCCCAGTGCTCTTATTTGGACACACTTAACCTAATGAAGTGTCCTTTATTGGCCTGCAGGATGGATGGTGTCCTAGCGTTCCCCTGGACAGTGTTTATTAGACTGGAGATAGTCTTAACGAGGCGTGGTCAGATTTGTCCAGGACTCACACTAACACTGGGCTAACGGTCATCTGCTGAGGACCTACTCGGGACATTACACCAGATCTCGATAAAAAGTATTTAAGGACTTTTGTAGAAGAAAGTTTTGTGGCCTGTTGGGGTGTAATGGTTCTCAAACTTTTCACACCAAGTACTTTTGCTGTATGTACATTTGTGATTTATGTTTTAAAGGTCCTATATTACACAAAATGGACTCTTGTGAGCTTTAAGCCATGGTATAATGTTACCTCATAAAAACAGACCTGGAGTTGTGTTTTGTTTCATTCACACACAATCCTTTATATTTCGTCTGTCTTCATCTCCAAAGCTTAAAATGCTCTGTTCCACCTTGTGATGTCATGAAGCGGTAATTTTCTTGTTAATAGCTACCCTTAAGCTTTCAGAGGTTGGCAATTCCAAGGCTAAAATTATTCAAATGATTCTAGTAAAGGTGTATGGAGTTTAAAAACACAGTGGAGAACTTCCTATATCACCACATGACATCACAAGGTGGAGCAGAGTGTTTGAGAGAAGAATATATATAAATATGCATGGCCATAGATATATTGTATAAGCAGTGCTTGAGGTCAAAATGTGTCCACTGTGTCTGCATCTACTAAAATGTTTACTTATCCATCAGGAAGAATCAGAAAGTGTGCAGTTAGCATGCTAGTAGTTGTTAGCTTTAGTGTGATGGCTCAGAATGCATAAGGTAAGTGAGGAATAGCTTTGGATCACTGCAAACTGTTTAAAATGAAATTGTTCTGTTTTTTCACAATTTTAAGATGGTACAGCACTTTTAAATTGAAAATACTTTAAATATTTGTGGCAGAAGATCTTCAGAAGAACTACTTTGAGGGAATGAACAAAAGGGACAGTTCGATTGTGTGAAATTAACTGTTTGTTTTTCTCGTATACATGAAGACTGGGCAAGAGGCTGGCTAAGGAGCTAGCTATGGACATCTGAGATGCTACAGGTTTTTTACACCATATGTGGCAATGAATATGGCAGAAGATCTTCTAGAGGAAACATTTTGAGGACCATTTCATCATCGACCAAAACACCAGAGCAGAGTAAGGGTGAGGCCTTTCCTGTTGTATTCACCTGGTTCCCCTGGACACTGCTGTGATGCTGTAGGACACAGAGGAGGGACACTCTGGCTCTTTCTCTCCTCAAACTGCCCTGACACAGATCTGCTGACCCTCCCTGACCAGTCCTCGTGTTAAACTGCACTGAGACCTTTGACTGAGACACAAAGTCCACTGAGACGGGCAGTGCTACAGCAAAATTTGAAGATAAGATAAGATAAGACTTTATTGATCTCACAGAGGAGAAATTCCCCCCGGATTAATAAAGTGTCTGTCTGCATATCACCTGTAGTTCATGTACCACAGTTTGAGAAACACTGGTGTAGTGGGTGTGCACTCACTATCCACAGGGGAGCTGGTTCAAATCTTAACCAAAAGCATTCAGCTGTTACTCAGAGTGCTTCACAGTGCATTATTCAAACTGCTGCTGCTGCAGTGTTGTAGTAGTTGAACTAGGCTAGTAGAAATAGGAGCAATAGTATGTTATGTGTGGTAGTAGTAGTAGTAGTAGTAGTAGTTGTTGTAGTAGTACTCCTACCATACACCATATGCACATTAGCTTAAGCCTGCTACACACACCAATTAGTGCAACTCTATAATTAGTCCAATTAAATGAACGCAGTAAAATGCATTCAAACTATTACACATATGTGTGCTAGGCTGTAGTAGTAGTAAAAGTAGTAGTCAGTGTACTAGTACTAGGAACTGCAGTGACTAGTTGTTGTAGCAGCAGTAGTAGTAACCAAGTTAGTAGTAGTATTAGTAGTATTAGTAGTAGTACTACTGGAATGAGGAGTTGCAATAGTTGTAGTACGCAGTGGAAGTAGTAAAAATATGTTCTTAGTAATAGTTGTAGTATTTGTTGTTTTGACTGTTATGGTGGTAGTAGTACTAGTTGGAGTAGTAGTAGAAACAGTATTAGTTTTAGTAATGATAGAGATAGTAGGGGCAGTAGCAGCTGTTGTCATGTGTGCGAGAGGGTCCAGGGCCCCCAAAATGGCCGCCGGGACCCCCTCCACCTCCTCTCCTACCGTACACCATGTGCACGTTAGCTTAGCTTAAGCCTGCTACACACAACTAAGTCAACGTCAATTAGTGCGGCGCTGTAATTAGCCCAATTTAAGCTGCTGTAAAATGCATTCAGACTGTTCAGATTACAAATACACGCGCAAGGCTAATTAACGCTCGTAAGACATGGGCTTAATTAAAGTGAATGCCTTGTGATAGTGAAGATTAGAGCCAAATGCCAAGCTGCTGTTTAATTGGGACTCCACGGCGACAAGCGCAGACACACTCAGGGCCTATTAAAAGTCACAGAGAACTTTGTCTGGTAGAACTTCTGAGATGTTTTAGAGGAGAGGAGGACATGAAGCAGTATTGTAAAATGACGTCCGTTTTGGAAGCAAATTTTCCCTCATTTTAGAAATTTTATCATTTGACTTCCTGGTTGGACACAGGCAGAAGATATGACATACGTGGTAGAGTGGTAGACGTCATCCATGTTTGAGTGCCACACAACAAGTCTACATACAAATACAAAAGCATAATACAAAATTGTACACTACAACTTCACAAACCTGGTACGATGTGCAGTAGTTTCATTAGCGGGATGCACGCTGATGTGTTGTGATAGTGCTCTGAAGGGGGAGTGTCTCAGAGCATTTTAAACATGTTAATAGGTTGTTTTGGGTGAATACAACATTTTCAAAAACAATAAAAGGTCACATGGTGATCTAAATATGTGAGAAAGAAAAAAAATATTTTCTTCTTTCTCCTAAATATTTAGGAGAAAGAAGAATGCATTACAAAATGTTAATTGTTGAATTATGACTCATGTGTGGAGTAACAGCTCTAAACTTACAGAAATCTTGATAAAAAACAATGAATCTGCGGTGTGCGCTGAAGAGGAGCAGATGATGAGGTGTCGTGTGAACATGAGAGGATCAGAGAGAAGCCTCATGAGACAACTGTGTGTGTGTTAGAGCCACATACATCTACACAACACTGTCATCACAACAGCACAGCAGTGTGGGAGGACATCTGAGGACACGGATGAACACAAGACATAAGACACCATGGAGCTCAGAACTCTTTCACCCTTTAAGAGGGACTTTTACACTTCTATGGCGTATTAACTGTAACACATCGTATATTTAGATCACCATGTTACTGTTTATAGTTTGGCAAATGTTATATTCACCCCAAACAATGTAATAACATATTTTTAAGAAGTTTCAAAATAATTTTTAACACCAAGTGGCCCCTAACACAATCATCGTCTATCCCGCTAATGAAACTACTGCACATCCCATCAGTCCGATCAAGTTGTTGTGTACAGTTTTGTATCACGTTTTTGTATATTTATGGAGAATTGTGTGGGAGCATGTGTGGTGGGTAAGTTTGTAGGTGGAGCATTGGACAGAATCTTACAGCTAACTGTAAGGAGACTTAAAATAGGAGAAAGATTGCTAAATGACTCAAACATACATGGATAACATCTAACACCTCTTCAGTCGTGTTTTTGATGAGGGAACATTATTAACATGGTAGAAGCTCCAAAAATGCATCACACTGAAGGACTGTAGCACATCCCTAAGCCCATTCCACAGAGCCCCTTTAAGTTTTTTTTTTTTTTTTTCAGGTGAGGCCATTTAAGATGTCCAGGCCAAGTCCTGCAGTACTCCGCTCCTCCACCGGGTCCTTCCGGGCCACCTGCCTAGAAGCTTGCACCTGTCACACTCCACCTGACACAAGTAAGCAAGGTCGGATTTTACCTATAATTGCTAGTATTTGTAGTACTAGTAGTAGTAGTAGTAGTAGTAGTGGTAGTAGTAGTGGTAGTAGTGGTAGTAGTAGTAGTGGTAGTAGTGGTAGTAGTGGTGGTGGTAGTAGTAGTGGTGGTAGTGGTAGTGGTAGTAGTAGTAGTAGTAGTAGTAGTAGTAGTAGTAGTAGTAGTAGTAGTAGTAGTAGTAGTAGTAGTAGTAGTAGTAGTGGTAGTAGTAGTGGTGGTAGTGGTAGTAGTAGTAGTAGTGGTGGTAGTGGTAGTAGTAGTAGTAGTGGTGGTAGTGGTAGTAGTAGTAGTAGTAGTGGTGGTAGTGGTAGTAGTAGTAGTAGTGGTGGTAGTGGTAGTAGTAGTGGTAGTGGTGGTAGTGGTAGTAGTAGTGGTAGTAGTAGTAGTAGTAGTGGTGGTAGTGGTAGTAGTAGTAGTGGTGATAGTGGTAGTAGTAGTAGTGGTGGTAGTGGTAGTAGTAGTAGTGGTGGTGGTAGTAAAATAGTAGTTGGTGGGGGATAGAATATTGAAAGCCTGGATTTCTACTTAGAACTGCTTTTCCAGTGTGGTCCTTACTCAATCATATTCACTTCACCGCTGAAAAATTAACTTCTAAAAATGGTGTAATTTCTTTTTAACAACTCAAGTCAGATGGTAATGTGTGGTTTAGAAAGTATTTTCAGTTTGAAGTGATTTAAAAACATCCTGATCTTTCTGACGATAACTGCCGAATGAGAATGAGATGTTGTGGAAGCTGTCACCAATCAGCAAAGATGGTACAAAACTGAATTCTATCCGAAGAAAAGAATATTTGAAGAAAATAAAACATTTTAAAATTTGGAACACCTGCTGTTTTACAATAACAAAATAATTCTGCATCTGAGATTTTCATTTATTTCTTTCCCTTTTTGCTACAAGTCACAAACAAGACCATACACACAGAAACTGTAATTATGACATTTTGAATAAAAATAAACTTTTTGCCAACTATGGCAAAAGGAGAAATTCAATTTGTCAACTGGACAGAGTTTATTTGGTCGAATACGTTTCACAGCTCATCCAAGCTGCTTCTTCAGTTCTGGTCAGATGCTGGTGGACACTGCTTTATATCTGCTTGAAGGGAGGAGCTTAATTACAATGAAATTACTCTGAGACACACATATTTGTTTACAGTTTCAGTTAGTCAGGTGTGTCTATTCAATATGGAGTTGTTTACAGTTTCTGTTAGTTAGGTGTGTCTATTCAATATGGAGTGGGAGTGGGGGTGTAGTTAGCATATCCATTCAGGGCCATGATGGTGTTTTCACACCTCTGGACATGTCCTGGCTAGTCCCATTGTTTTCTCTGTTTGTTTTGATTTAGGTTTGAGGATAGAGTTATAGATGGGAGACAAATGATGTCTGAGACCTCCATTTCTGTTCAAGGAAGGATTCTCTTTCTTGACAAAAATAGCCTCTTTAACTCCCCTCTCAAACCAGTTCTTTTCTCTGGCCAAGATCTGGACCTCGCTGTCCTCAAAGGAGTGGCCTGTGGCTTTTAGGTGGAGATGTACGGCAGACTGAGGTCCACTATGGCTCTCTCATCTGTGTCCTGTGTCTTGACCACACTCATTGCATATTCAATAGGCCGAGCTAACTAACAGAAACTGTAAACAAATAGGTGTGGTAATCTCAGAATAATTTCACTGTAATTAAGCTCCTCCCTTCAGGCAGATATAAGGCAGTGTCCACCAGCGTCTGACCAGAACTGAAGAAGCAGCTTGGATGAGCTGCAAAACGTGTTCGACCAAATAAACTTTTGTCCAGTTGACAAATTGAATTTCTCCTCTTGCCTTGGATTCTACCTGGACGACTGAGGGATTTTACACACATTTTTGCCAGCTACTTCTATTACAGATTTAATTTACTAAATTATCTTAGATGTACAACAAAATATACTTAAAGAGCCGGTATTTGACTTCTATGGGGTATTAACTGTAATACATAACGTATTTAGCTCACCATGTCACCTTTTATTGTTTTCAAAATGATACATTCACAGAAAACAACATATAAACATGTTTAATATGTTTCACTTTCATTTTTGACACTCTGTGTCCCCCCTCTGTTTGCTCTCTACATTAAGTCACTCCCACTTCAGAGCACTACCACAACACAGTCAGCGTCTCCCACTAATGAAACAACTGCACATCACATCAGGTTTGTACAGAATCTTACAGTTAACTCAATAGAATAGGGCCCAGGAGAGATTGCAAGCATGTATGGATGACTTCTAAAATTTCTTTAGGCATGTTTCTGATGAGGGAACAATGTTATAACACAGGCCCAAAAAGCTGATTTTGTATAATATCCTCTTTGTCATACTCTGGAACCTTCTGGGCAAAGCAATAATCTTAAAAATAACAAATCATGCCAAAAAAAATCTCTTAAACTACATTAAAATTGGTTTATTACTTAAAATTAATACAGCAAGATAAAGAACTGGCAATGTTGGCTCCAAAAGGTACCCCATTATTCTTGGACCTTTGGGGTCCTTTAATACAAATAAATGTGCACCATATATTTTCGAGACTCCCAGCATACAATCTCCACACACAAATAAAATAAACACTCTCGCTCAGTGTAAACCATCCTCAGTCCCAGACTGTGTACACAGAGGAGTACACAGAGGGAGCTGTCCATGGTGCTGAAGTGGAAGCCCGATTTAGATGGATGTGCCAATGCAGACCGCTGGTTCTACATGAGGTCATTACAGTAACAGAGGAGGGTGCAGGAGAGGGGAGGGGCTAGAGGGAGGAGAGGGGGAGAGCGGTGGGAGATATTGAGAAATTGCATTTTTTCATCACAGTGTATTCATTTTTAAAATACATTTCAAATCATATTTTATTTGCACATGTATTTCATTGTTTGATCACTACTGATGTTGTGTTGTTGCAGGATTACTATTGCAACAACACAACATCAGTAGGGTAAAACTAACCTGTCTCACGACGGTCTAAGAGAAGATCATCATAGCCTCAGTTTCAGTGTGTTCATGACAGAACTCACTGGTATCGGTATCAGATCAATATTGTTATACTTGCTGTGGTATTACTTACTACTGAATCGAATCCAAACATGTCTGGTATCGCCTTACATTCGGAGAAAGAGAGGGGCTGGACACAGGAGAGGAAAGGAGGGTGACCGTCCACTGGGAGCCTGCACCATGACACCCTCATCTGTCTCTGTTAGAGGGGGAGGAGGAGGAGGAGGGGTGTTTGGATAAGGCATTAGAGGAGCCAGCCCCCACGGGACACTACAGAGTTTATTTCCCCAGAATTTCTTATAGAAGACAACACAAAATTCCCAATCACAAGGTTTGTAACAGTAGTTTGTCTTGTGTGGTGGCACAGTGATTGGCCAGCACTCATGCCTCACAGCGAGAAGGCTCCAGGTTTGACTCCCGGGCTTTTGCATGTTTTATCTGTGTCTGGGTGGGTTTCCTCTGGGCTCTCACTTTTCTCCCATCAACCCAAAACATGTGCTCCAGCTAAGGTCCTGACCAAGACTAGCTCCTGGTCTTTTATTATTATATTCCCATGTGTCCTTATATGTGTGTAATCCCTCAGTGGTCCTGTAGGTTCCATAGTGGTCCATGGGTGTATACTAGTCTATGTGCTCTTATACTTGTTCTGATGCAGCTCAACATCATTCTAAAGACATTCAGGCGAGACTAATTTCTGTCTGATCTATAGTTCTATTTACCTGTGTCATTAACATTTCTTTTTCATTCTTGCACTAAAAACAATTTGCTCTTGTCAGCCATGTTCCCTGTGACCTCTCTCCCACATGATGCCCTTAAAGCAGGTGATTTGTGCCCCACACTGCCCCCGATGGACAGGTGGGTGGACAGGCATCACCTCTGCGCTCCTCCTCTGGGCTGTGCGTGTTTACAAAGCTCTCAGAGCGCCCCCCCAGAGACCACTCCCACCTCCTACAGGTCCCGCCCCCTCCCTCAACAGGCCCCCCCACACTGCCGCAGGGGCTGATGGGAAAATAATAGCTCCATCTGTCAGCGTTTAGATGGACAGTGGGACTAGAGGCACCTCTGAGACATTGTGCATTTGTAAATACAGCACTTATGGAGGAAAGTTTATGGTTCAAACAAGGTTAAAGGCCCTGGACCTGTTCTTTTTCCTCATATTTGAGCAAAATGTGTCTTGTGCGGGTATAGATATGTAGTGTAAGCAGCTCTTGAGTTCAAAATAAGTCCACTGTGTACTGTCTTCTACAATTAAATATGAAGCGTTTTATTGTCCAATAATCAGGAAGTGCACTGCTATCATGCTAATTGTTGCTAAAAAAACAAAAACAAAAACAAAAAAAAACAAAAAACCTCCACACTGGTCTCTGACAGTGCTGAAAAGTGCTTATAAACTCACAAAATCACCACTGCAAACTGTTTAACATGAACTAGTTCTGTTTTTCACATTTTTAAGATTTTAAGACATTCATTATATAAAAATATATATACATTTATTATTATTACAAATGTATTTATTGACATTTTAGATACTAACATTATAGAGAGTATTTTGATCTTGATCTTCAATAAACTATAAAGATTGGAATTAGATATCAACACTTCTTTCTTAGCAAACTGATAAATAGACAAAACAGAAAGAAAGAAAGAAAGAAAGAAAGAAAGAGAAAGAATATTGTCCCTGTAGCACCTCTTTTTCTGTATGTCCCACAGGAAATGTGCCCTCTACATTTGTCCCATTCCTCAACATCACCCAGACACAGAGAGAACATGCAATTCTAACTTCCCCTCTGCAGGGTTAAAGGGCCTGGATTACACCATTTTCTGATCTCTGATATATTGTTATTTCCTCATTCACACATGAGATATTTTCTCAAACTGAAAACTCTGAACTAAAGGTAAAAGAAGCTGTTAACCTGAAAACTACCACTTCATGACATCACAAGGTGGAACAGAGCATTTTGAGTTTTGGAGATGTAGACAGACTCATAATAAAGGATTACTCAAACTCAGTTTCTCCTGTTTTTGAGGAGGGAACAACATTCTAACATGTCTTAAAGCTCACAAGAGTCCATTCTGCGTAATAAAGGACCTTTAACTTTTGAATACAGGGCCTCATCTTTGTTCACTGTGAGTCTGATCAAGACGATTCAACGATACTCAGAATATGTGTGATGAAGTTATTTCACACTTTCAAATCCCACCTAGTAAAGCCAAAAGCAGCCTAAAAAATACACACCAGCCCAACACTATCTGCTTAGGGAGAACTAAAGTAACCCAACTTGGCAACACAGTCTGTGATAGTTCTGAAGTGAAACTATTTATTCATTTTGACGTGAAAATATTTAAAAGAAGAAAACAGAATCAAACAAACAAAAGTCGTGTTCGAGAAGCTAAGGCTGATACAGTGCAGATACTAAATATAATATACAGGTAACCATGGCAACAATATCACGCCAATGATCTGTTCAAGCATAATGTCACAATATGGTGTTACAAAGTTTGATTAAGTTTTATGTTTTATCTGTCAACATGTTAAAGTATTTACGCCGTATGTATATGTACAGGTGAACTCCTGTCGTGTTGTATATGTACAGGTGTACTCCTGTCGTGTTGTACATGTACAGGTGTACTCCTATCGTGTTGTATATGTACAGGTGAACTCCTATCGTGTTGTATATGTACAGGTGAACTCCTGTCGTGTTGTATATGTACAGGTGTACTCCTGTCGTGTTGTATATGTACAGGTGAACTCCTGTCGACTTGTATATGTACAGGTGAACTCCTGTCGTGTTGTACATGTATAGGTGAACTCCTGTCGACTTGTATATGTACAGGTGAACTCCTGTCGACTTGTATATGTACACAGGTGTACTCCTGTCGTGTTGTATATGTACAGGTGAACTCCTGTCGAGTTGTATATGTACACAGGTGAACTCCTGTCGACTTGTATATGTACATAGGTGTACTCCTGTCGACTTGTATATGTACACAGGTGAACTCCTGTCAACTTGTATATGTACAGGTGAACTCCTGTCGACTTGTATATGTACACAGGTGAACTCCTGTCGAATTGTATATGTACACAGGTGAACTCCTGTCGACTTGTATATGTACACAGGTGAACTCCTGTCGACTTGTATATGTACAGGTGAACTCCTGTCGACATGTATATGTACACAGGTGAACTCCTGTCGACTTGTATATGTACACAGGTGAACTCCTGTCGACTTGTATATGTACACAGGTGAACTCCTGTCGAATTGTATATGTACACAGGTGAACTCCTGTCGACTTGTATATGTACACAGGTGAACTCCTGTCGACTTGTATATGTACACAGGTGAACTCCTGTCGACTTGTATATGTACAGGTGAACTCCTGTCATGTTTTATGTACACAGGTCAAAACGTTGAATGTATCAATACATCTGTACCGGAGCAGACACAGTCTGCTTAAATACATGGGCAGGAACAGGACCTTTGATCTGAGGCAAAGCTGTGCAGGTTTGCTCTGTTTACACAAATGCACTAACGACACCCCTCAGACCCCCCACCCACACACCCCCATCTCTCTCTCTCTCTTTCCATCCTATCTCTCTCTCCCACAGCAGCTACACAAAGTGCTTCTTCAGTTCTGGCTCATCTGATTGACCAGGAAGCATCTGTCTGTGCTCATCCCAGACAGAAGCAGCCGCAGTGGAGCAGGAGGAGGAGAGACGCCCCCCGTCCCCATCCACAAATAACAAAAACACCTCCAGGTAATGAGGTAATCATAGAGACAAACAGGCTGCCCATCCCACCCTGAGAGACCCCAGAGAGGGTAAGGACCGCAGTGTTTACTGGTACCTGTGGATAAAAAAATCCACTCTGCACCACTCAGACAGTGAGAGATACAAGATTATATTTCACACCATATTCCCTACAACTGTACTACAACTTACCCTTCTGTCATAGATAATACTCCCTACAGCTGTACTACAACTTACCCTTCTGTCATAGATAATACTCCCTACAGCTGTACTACAACTTACCCTTCTGTCATAGATAATACTCCCTACAGCTGTACTACAACTTACCCTTCTGTCATAGATAATACTCCCTACAACTGTACTACAACTTACCCTTATGTCATAGATAATATTCCCTACAACTGTACTACAACTTACCCTTATGTCATAGATAATACTCTCTACAACTGTACTACAACTCACCCTTATGTCATAGATAATACTCCCTACAACTCTACTACAACTCACCCTTATGTCATAGATAATACTCCCTACAACTGTACTACAACTTACCCTTATGTCATAGATAATACTCTCTACAACTGTACTACAACTTACCCTTATGTCATAGATAATACTCCCTACAACTGTAGTACAACTCACCTTTATGTCATAGATAATACTCCCTACAACTCTACTACAACTCACTCTTATGTCCTAGATAATACTCCTTACAAGTGTACTACAACCCTTGTGTAACAGATAATACTCCCTAAACGGGTACTACAACTCACCATTATGTCATAGATAATGCTCCCTACAACTGTACAACAACTCACCCTTATGTCATAGATAATACTCCCTACAACTGTACAACAACTCATCCTTATGTCATAGATAATACTCCCTACAACTGTACAACAACTCACCCTTATGTCATAGATAATGCTCCCTACAACTGTACAACAACTCACCCTTATGTCATAGATAATACTCCCTACAACTGTACAACAACTCACCCTTATGTCATAGATAATGCTCCCTACAACTGTACAACAACTCACCCTTATGTCATAGATAATACTCCCTACAACTGTACAACAACTCATCCTTATGTCGTAGATAATACTCCCAACAACTGTACAACAACTCACCCTTGTGTAACAGATAATACTGCCTACAACTGTACAACAATTCACCCTTATGTAACAGATAATACTCCCTATAACTGTACAACAACTCACCCTTATGTAACAGATAATACTCCCTATAACTGTACAACAACTCACCCTTGTGCAACAGATAATACTGCCTACAACTGTACAACAATTCACCCTTATGTAACAGATAATACTCCCTATAACTGTACAACAACTCACCCTTGTGCAACAGATAATACTGCCTACAACTGTACAACAATTCACCCTTATGTAACAGATAATACTCCCTACAACTGTACCACAACTCATCCTTATGTAACAGATAATACTCCCTACAACTGTACAACAATTCACCCTTGTGTAACAGATAATACTCCCTATAACTGTACAACAATTCACCCTTGTGTAACAGATAATACTCCCTACAACTGTACAACAATTCACCCTTGTGTAACAGATAATACTCCCTACAACTGTACAACAATTCATTCTTATGGAACAGATAATACTCCCTACAACTGTACAACAATTCATTCTTATGGAACAGATAATACTCCCTACAACTGTACAACAATTCATTCTTATGGAACAGATAATACTCCCTACAACTGTACAACAATTCATTCTTATGGAACAGATGACTGTCTTGTCCATCATCTTTGCACTGACCTCCTGTAAATAGCTCAGATATGTTTATTACTTGTTTTTCTATTTTAATGTTGACTTGTACATAAACATGTATATAATTATGCCTTATTGACACTCGTCTCTTGCTATTTTTGCAACTTATTTAAAATGTATTATTACCATTCATATTTTTGTTATAATATAATGTGATGTGTGAACTGCTCTGTCCAATTCATTTCCCTTGTGGATCAATAGTTTGCCTAAGTCTAATTATTATTATTAAAGTCTGTAACTTTTACAGTAAAGGATCCACCACCAGCTTGTCTCCATGGAGATGTTATTGCAGTGTAGTATTAAACTTAACCAACTCCACTGAGACAAGCCTTTTATGCCGTTAGGGATAGTTACAGGTCAGATCTGTGGAGAGGCGACCCCTAGAATGCAACATTTTTAAGGGAACTTTTTTTTTTTTTAACAACGAAAACACTTCTAATTAATAAAAACTAAATAAATTAGTTCTAGACGAAGCAACAGCATCACCATGGAGACAAGAAGGCAGCAGAAAAGTTATCTATTTATTTATTATCTGTAAATCAACATTTCATCAACAGCAATGCTTTTTACTACTACTACTACTACTAATAATAATAATAATAATAATAATAATAATAATGATAAAACAAAATCTACAGAAATAAAAAAATCAAATAGTCTTTTTTCACACGATTACCTCTTCAGCTTTGCTTCTTCTAAATGTCCCACACAAACCCATTCATTTACTGTTCCATCTGATTAAATATTGTGACATCTGTAATCACCATTAAATGTGAAATCAATAATAAACGAGAAGAACCTAACTGCAGCGGACAAGTGAGGAGGGAGGAGGGAGAGAGAGAGAGGAGAGAATGGAGAGAGGGAGGAGGGAGAGGGAAGAAAGAAGGGAAACAGGGAGGATAGAGGGAGGAGGAAGAAAGGTGGGAGAAGAGATGTAGGCAGTAGGTTTGGAGAGAGATGGGAGGTTTTTTTGTGTTTATGTGTGCTCTGTAGTGCTAATCTCTGACACCCGTGGATCATTATGTTATAATTTTCACATATTAAATCACAATATTTACCTAAAACCATTTAATAAGAGAAACAAGTGACTTCCACGTTAGAAAACCAGGATCAAGGAGAGAGCAAATAATCAAGCAGAGAGTAAATAATCAAGCAGAGAGTAAATAATCAAGCAGAGAGTAAATAAGAACGTTTTAAAACCAAAATGAGGAGCCTGACAGCAGCAGTTACAGACAGGGCTGAACTGGAGCCAGAGTCGATGAAGCTGGAAGCGCGTCCATGCTCACTTCCTATTTGGCACGCTGCGGCTATCGGGCTACTGTGTCCACTTATAAATACAGTCTATGGATGAGACAGAGAGAATAGGGAAGAAGAGAGGAGAAGTGGAAAGAGAGAAAGCAAGCATGGAGAGAAGAGAGAAAGAAAAGAGAGAGGGAGGGAGTAGAGGAGGATAGGACATTCTGCTGAGACGAACAGGCAGAGAAAGAGGAGGAGGAGGGGTAGACAGACAGCTTCATGCCCTCCACCCCTGACCCCTCCGCAGGTCATCTCTGAGCCCACACAGAGCACTGTCAGCAGGCCTCACGTTCTCCTGCACCAGCTTGGTCCCAGAGAGTTTTATATAACGGAAATGTAACCGCAGCTTTGTGAAATATTCCCGGCCAAGATGATCCAACCACAGCCGCGCGTTTGTAGCATGTGTCCCTCAAATGCAGAAGACATCTCCTCTCCAAATTTCTTGTAAGATTCAGAACAAAATATAACTTATTTTACCTGAAATAAGTAACCTTTTTGAGTTTCTTATTTACTACTTATACCAAACTTATACCATGTTTGTTTTTGATGCAAACCCTGCGTCTCTCCAGCTGTCACTCACCTCTGGAGTCAGTGAGACAGGACACAGCTCCAGATCCACTCGTCTTTGTAAAGTTTCGTTAAAGAGTGTTCTTCTGGCCGGAGAGGTAACTGTTTTCACCCATCAACCAAAACATCCTCAACAGGTCAAATCCTCCAGTTAAGTTAGTCCTGACCAAGACCAGCTCAAGACCGGAGATCGTCCCACTGCTCCTGACAAGTTGTCCCAGTGGTGTTGAAGGATGGGTCAAATGCAGAGGACAAATTTCCAAATCAGGAACAGATGGCTTCTCTTTTTCTAATTTATAGTGCCTGTCCTTTGAAAACACTTACTTTTGAGCATTAGTTATGCTCTCATGTTCATACTCAAGTAGTAATTTCCCCAAATCCTTTTTACTATTATTTGAGTAATTATTACTACTACTTTGTTCTTCTACTTCAGGAAAAATGATTTTGATGTAACATTTCCTTCAAAGAGTATGTCACCTGTCTGTCTCTGTTGAGATGTTGTTTTGCCTAGAATGTCCAGTACGTGGTATAAAATAATAAATTATATATATATATATATATATATATATATATATATATATATATATATATATATATATATATATATATATATATATATATATATATACATATAAAATATTTCTGTGGAGATATAAAAATATATCTCCACAGAAACAAGCTGTTGCACCACCAAGCCAAGTTACAGGTACAGGTATGTTTTTCACGGTATTTTTGAGCAGCAACTAATTTAAAATTGATAACTTTAATGCCATACTGTGGAACATTCCTTAAAGAGAAACGGCATTTCCATGGAGACAAGCAGATGGTAGACCCCAGAAAAGTTACATAGTGCAACTTTAAAGAAGAGGTATTATGCAAAATGGACTTTTTGGAACTCTCTACCATGTAACGTTCCTTCATCAAAAACATGCCTGAAGAGGTTTTAGATGTCTCCATGTGTGTTTGAGTATCTACAGTTCTCCATAAATATAGAAAAGCAAGATACAAAACAATTCACTATACCTTGACAAACCTGGTGTAATGTGCTGTAGCTCATTTCAGGGATGCACGCTGATGGTGTTATGATGTTTCTCTGAAGGGGGAGTGACTTAGCATGGAGAGTAAAGGGACTCAGAGCATCAAAAATGAAACAGAAACTTATAAAACATGTTAATACTTTCTTTTCCGTGATTTTCAAAATAATAAAAGGTGACATGGTGATCTGCATACGTTCTGTGCCCAGACAACACTCCGTGGAATTGTAATGTCCCACTTTTTAAGGCCATTTTCTTGCTACTCCTCACTTCTGCATATGACACAGACATCACCACCACTGCATGCCATCATTCATGTCACTGTAGTCCAGCAAACAAACAGCCCACAATGCACTTGGCCCTGACAGGCAATGCTAATGTGCCTGCTCAGATGTTTGGACAGGTGGTTTGCTAACACAGCTGTGTCCTCTGTGGGAGGGGTATTGATTCCAGATATGGTCCAATGATGAGCCTGCTCCTCTGGGCTCTGTGTGGAGGGGTGGGGGGGGTATAGACAGGAGCAGAGGGGAACACAAAGGGTCACCTTATGGTTAGGTGGCAGGTGTTCTGGTCAATAATGCTCACCACGTTTACATGTACACAGAAATACGAGTGCAATAAACCACCAAATTCAAACGCCCTTTGCCCCAAAACCTGTCAGACTCTCCCAGTCTACAGCAGGTTAAAGAACTGAACACATGTGAACCACAGACTGTATAAAAAAGTGGACTAAGACAAAAGGAGAAATTCCATTTGTCAACTGGACAAAAGTTTATTTGGTCGAATACATTTTGCAGCTCATCCAAGCTGCTTCTTCAGGAGGGCCACTCCTTTGAGGACAGTGAGGTCCAGATCTTGGCCAGAGAGAAGAACTGG